>CAUYPK010146201.1:0-18873 GCA_963574355.1 Loris lydekkerianus
GGTTGTGGAGGTGCTCTCTGTTGGAGTCTGGATGTTGGACGTGCACTCTGCTGAAGTCTGGATGTTGGACGTGCACTCTGATGATGTCTGGATGTTGGACGTGCACTCTGATGAGGTCTGGATGTTGGACGTGCACTCTGATGAAGGTGATGGCTCCTTTGCCATGGCTATGTCTCCTGCCTTGCCCTGTCCACCTACTCTGTCCTCTCATCCTTCAGGCTCTGCCCTCTTGTTTCCCCCTCCAGGGAGCCTTCCTGGGTGCCTCCATGGGAAGTGGGTCCCCCTCCCTCCTGACCCTCTCTACTTTGCCTCCCCTAAAACCGGGGGCACAAAGCAGGTGCCAGGGAAGTATCAGCAGAGCAAGCCAACGTGAGAACCTTGCTTGGAAAGCTAGCAAAGGTGTTTGGTGAGGGGAGCAGGAGCCTGCCCTGGTCCTGTTAGGCCTTTGCATGTTCCCAGTTGCTTCCTGAGCCCACTGGTCACTACTGGGACCCCAGGTCTGGCAGGCAGGAGGAGGGGGCAGTGTGGCCTGAACACACAGACAGGAAGGCTTCTGTACCCACCATGATTTTTCTCTCAGTGCAGACTGACGTGGCTGAGTAAGAATTACATACTGTAAATGAACATTTCTGTCTTTAATGTTTTTTTTTTTTTTTTCTTTTTGTGTGTTTATTGGAAGCTTTATTGTTTCTGGGTAATCAAATCCATTATCTGGTTTTCAGTGGAATACTTAGAAGCGAAAATTATTGGAATGAATAAACAATGCAATATTTGTACCCAAACATTCCTTTAAAATATAATGAAAAACATTTCTTCAACACTTGCAGCGTTTTGGTTGTTTGGCCAACCATAAACAGTGTCATAAAACAAAACAAAGAAGCAAATTTGTTAGTCTCCGCAGAGAGCTTTCCTGTGTGTTTTCCTGGAGGATTTGGGATATAAACACAGAGAGTGTTAGGTGAGCCTGAGGGATTGACTGGGCAACCTGCTCTTTGGATGGATGTCAAAGCCAAGGTTGGGGGAGGGCGGGAGCTGTGGAGCCAGGGTGTGGCCCAGAGGGACCCAGGTGGGCCCTGGTGAGGGTCTTGAGCTCCTCTTCTTTAAAGGGAGGATCGTGATGATAACTGGGAACCCACCCTGGAGGACCATTGTGGGTGTATATGAGGTGGTCGGGAGGAGTGCTTTATACACCCCAAAGGGCTCAAGCTATCGCTCGTGTCTTTTACCCAAATCCTAGGAGGGTGCAATGCCATATTCTAACCAATGGGCTTCCCACTCAAGTTACTTAAGAAGCCAAACTCCTCAGTCCATGTGGGATATGAAGAGTTCTCCTGTGGGAGGGGGAGCCCTGGGAAGGAGTGTCAGGAGACCAGGGTGTTGTGCCCTCCTGAGAACTGAACCCCATCACCCACACAGCCCCAGGAGGCCATGGGCTCTGTAAAGGCATTGGCCAAGGCATTGGCTCAGATCCCAGCTTAGCTGCTGGCCATGTGACAAGTAAGCCCCTCGATTCCAGGCTGCTCTCTGTAAAATGGGGTGAGTCCACGATTGCATGGATCTCAGCGGGGTCCAGTGGAGAAGTTGTACGTGGAGGATGTTTTGTTATTTAGGTATCATTCTACATATTAGTTAAGGGTGCAGGCAACACCTTCTCTGGTGATATACCCCATAGTATGGGGCCCTGGCGTGGATTCAGATGTTTTAATGGCAGCACAGCCCTAACTGTGTGACTTTGGGAGAGTTACTTAACCTCTCTGGGCCTCTAATTCCTATTCTTAATGGTTTCCTGTAAGAATTGGGGACAGCAGCCATGAAGCACCTGGCCTGTGGAAAGCATTCTGTAAATGGCAGTGATCATTGCTACCACTAGCTGTGTGATCTCGGTCTGGGTTACAGCCTTGTTTTGCTCTTAGTTTTCTCATCTGTGAAAAGACAGTTGATTTTTGTTTTTGTTCTTTGATTGTATTACTCGTTCCAGGTACACCCCCCCCCCCTTTTTTTTTTTTAGTAATTATAATATTTGAAGTCCTGTACTTGAATTAAACTTGCAAAAATAACTCATCACCTAATGGGAGGCGATGGAGAACTCTGTTTGTGGTCTTCCTGAGAAAGGCCAGTGTACGAGGATAACTCGTGGGGGTGGGACTCCTGAGAGCTTGTGTCTGGGACTGCAGGGGTGGCGACTTGATAGGCCAACAGGGTTTTCACCGTCTCCTGAAACATTGTGGACCCCTTGATTATAAGTCATTTTGGCAGTTGGGGTTATGTGGTTTGTATCAATCAGGATATCTACTATAGATAGTGTCAGGGTGGGACCTCATAGCACAGGATGAGGAAGAATTCTCGACACAAAGATTAGGATAGGTTTATAGAAAAAGTTTATTTTCCTTCTTTAAGGGAGAGGAGGGCATGGCGCAAGAGAAAGAAAGGAGCAGTGCTGGCCAAAAGGGTAAGGGGTTTGGGGTTTTAATGGGGATAAAGAAAAAGAAAAAAAGTGATTGCTGCAAGCTGATAACAGGAGATGGCTGTGAAGTGGCTTATCTGTTTCTCTCTCTCTTTTTTTCTCTTCTCTGTGAGGCTGACTCATTCATCTCCTTGGAAGGTTGACTGGTGGGAACTGTGGGTCTAAGCTTCTTCCATTTGCTCAGTTCTTCTCTAGTGCTGTGAAAACAACTCTCAGATAAAACAATTTAATCCACAGGTGGTTAATCAAACGAATGGGCAGTTGTGTGCTGTCAGCTCATTCCTCTTTCTTTCTGTTAGTTTTTCTCTCTTAGATAGTTTATTAGCAAGGTGGTCCTTTCAGACAGTGCTGCAGTAACAAACAGCCCCAAATCTCTGGCTGCAAACAGTGGCTGATTATTAGCTCATGGTTTTGGGTTGACTGAATCCTCCTGCATGGTTCACACTTGCTTGGGATCAGATGGTGGATGAGGCTGGAGTACTCTGAGGGTTCAGTTCTGCTAGGAGTGCAAGGTGGCTTCTTCACTCACATTTGGGTATGGGCTGGAGTGGCTGGATCACCTTGGGACTGGCTTGTGTCTCTGTCACGCAGCCTTTTCATGTGATGAGGAAATAAACATGGAGAAGGGAAAGTAACCTGCTCAAGGCCTCATAGAAGTATGGGGTGGGGCCTAATTTGAACCTAGAATGCCCTCCCTTGCTGCGTTATAGAGGTGTGCAGTTGAGATTACAATAAAAAAGGTAACAGGACCAAATATTTCTCATCTCTAGTAGGAGCTGGATTTATCCACTGGCATTTATTCTACATGTCCCCTCAGTAGGATCAATGATGTGCACAATTGTGCCCTCAGCAGGCTGGGGCAGGAATGAGTCTTATGTAGGAAAAGGGGGTGAAGGTCTGCTTCAGCCCAGCAATTATCCTAACACCTGAGTCTCTTTGTCTTTGAAGGTTTCTTTTCTGTAGGCTGCTCCATATATAATTAAAAAAAAACAAAAAACCCACAACAAAAAACAACAAAAACCCGACAGATTCCCTTTAACGGGAAACATGCTGGCTCTTCTGGTGTGGTTGCAAGTGAGCCAGCTTATTCCAGAGACATTTCATTGTGAGTATTAATAAAAACAACGTGCATTTTTGTGTGTTTCCATAGAGATTTCCCGAGATTTATGTCCTCAAGACATATCTTTGGATCCTGTGGAATAATTACCTTCTAAACGTCCTCTGATACTCTGCAGGTCTCCCTGGCTGAGAGGCAGATGTTCCGGATATTTGTGTATGAAATAAAAAAAAGGATAGGCTCAGCCAGTCCTAGGGTCTTTCATGTACTTGAGGAGTGCAAGGTGTCCGGATACAAAGAGGTGAGGCTGGGGAATAGCTGGGAAGGCAGCTCTTTTGCATCTGTAGTTGGGGCTGTTTGAAAGCAGGTGTAGGTCTGCCAAGAACAGTGGGTTCCCTTTCAATTTGCTGCTTAATGGAAGAAACTCAGGCTTTCACTGAAAGCAAAAAGAACGGGCCTTTTAATACGGACTTGTTGCCTAGACTGCTCTGGTACTAAGGCAGGCTGGCCAGTGGGCTGAGAGCCGGCAGCCATAGGCAGCCTGGAATTTTGGTGAGGACACTGGAGTGGGAGTTAGGAGTGCAGAGCTCTTGTCCTTGTTAGCCACCAAGGGACTGACTGAAGTAGGCTAAGACAGACCTCCTTGGACTCCAGTATCCTTATCTATTTGAAGCCCAATTCAAAGTAGTGTAAGAAAAAAAGAGGACCGTGTGACTTCTCATACAGAAAATTCTGGGGATAGAGTTGTAGCTTCAGGGATGGCTTGATCCAGGAGCTCAAACAATGTCTCCCGAGCTCTTTCTCTTTCTCTTGCTCTGTCTCTGGGCTCTGCTAAGTGAAGAAGGGATTTGTTCTGGAGTTGGTGAAGAGTCTTTATAAGATTTTAATAAGGCATTGAACAAATAAGTTTTTGTTTTTGTTTTTATAAAAGACTAAAAATATGCATGCCTGTGTTAACAACAGGGAGGGAGGGTTGGGGTAGCAGGACTAATTTTTGCCTTGTCTGGTTGTTAAAGTATCTCATGTCATGGTGTCTAGGAGGGTTTGTTGTGATGACAAGAAAGTTCTGGATCAAGATGACTGGCATTCTGATCTTAGCTATATATAGTACTTTCACAACTTCTGTGGCACTGGGTGGAAGAACTCCCCTCCCCAAGCCCCAGCATCCTTTTGCTTAAAAGGGTAAACTATACTAACTCTTCCAGTGCCTGATGGGGAGTTGTGAACACCTGCGGAAGTAACTTAGTGTTGTGCCTGGGATGTGGCAAGAGTCCCCACCATTGACCCTCTCCCATACATCTACACCCTTCAAAGCTCCAGCTGCCTCTGGATTTCAGTCCAGCCCCTTGCTCTGGGTTGCAATTAGCCACTGCTGGTTTAACTGGTTAGGGGTATGCTTATTTCACACTAGAAGTTAACAGGTGCTGGCATAGTGGCGTCCGTTTCAGGCTTCGTCTGCCGTCCGGCTCTGCTGGCATCACCATGTGGCTTTGATCCTTACGTTTACAAGACAGCTGCTATACCTCTAGCCATCACATCTGGATTCCAGGCAGGACAAACAGGGTGGAGAAGTGAGGAGAGGGCATAGGTCCTTTAAAAAGCTATCCCAGAAGCCCTGCCCAGTGACTTTTGCTCATGTCTTATTGGTCAGAGCGGGATCACATGGCTATCTTTAATGCAATGGAGTCCAGGAAGGTAGGCATTTCAGCTGAGCTCATTGCCTTTGGGACAGAATCGGGACAGGGTGGCAGGAAGGAAAGAGAGAGCAGGTAGTGGGTAGCTCATCTGCTGAGAGCAGAGGGCTGATAATAACAACAGCCAGTATTTATCAAGTGCGACCCTCTGGCTGCACCGTCTCTGAGCATAATGTACTGGTCACCTTGGGGAAGGCCTTGGGTTGCTGTCTCCCTGCCCCCGGCAGCACCATCCCCAGTAGGGAACCCCTCACCCCCTCTCTGAGCCATGTTTGAGAGCTAGACCCCCCTAGCATCTGGAAGCCCCTTACATGGTGCTGGGTAGCTGGCCCGAGAGGCCTGAGGCTAGGCAGAGAGAGGGCCGAGGCTCCCTGGCAGAGGGTGTTACCCAAGGAAAGGGTCTGTGGTAGGAAGCTGGGGGAAGGTCAAAAAACTGACACCCAGGTGGCCCAGGAGAGGGGGGTGCACAGAGGGTGGGGTGGGATGAGCCAGGGGCAGGCCAGAGCCAGCCGTGAGAGTCCAGGGGGCCCCCGATAGGAGGCTGCTCCTCCTCATCCTTGCCCCTTTTTGTGGAATGTTCCTATTTTGGTTGAGCTTCTTCATGAAATGGATATTACTTTTATAATGAGAAAGAATACAGAAATTTTATTTTTTGAAGTGTTTCTCCAAATGTCTTTGTGTGCCAGGCAACTCCTTTTTCTCTACAAGCTCTCATCACCAAACCTGCGAGTGGCTGGGGCGGGTGACCCATTGCTGATGCTGCCTCTGCAGACCAAGTGCAGATGGCTGGGGAGAGCAGGGAAGGGAGTGTCTGCCATGAGCATGGGTGTGAGCATGAGAGAGTGTGAGCATGAGAGAGTGTGAGCGTGAGAGTGTGAGCATGTGTGTGAGCATGAGAGTGTGAGCATGTGTGTGAGCATGTGCGAGTGTGAAAGAGTGTGAGCATGAGTGTGAGCATGTGAATGTGAGCATGTGTGTGAGCATGTGCGAGTGTGAAAGAGTGAGCATGTGAGAATGTGAGCATGAGAGTGTGAGAGACTGTGAGCATGAGAGTGTGAGCATGTGGGAGTGTGAGCATGAGAGACTCTGTGTGAGCATGACAGTGAGCATGTGTGTGAGTGTGAGAGACTGAGCATGTGTACATGTGAGAGTGTGAGCATGTGTGTGAGCATGAGAGAGTGAACATGAGAGTGTGAGCATGAGAGTGTGAGCATGAGAGTGTGAGCATGAGTGTAAGCATGAGAGAGTGTGAGTATGGGAGTGTGAGCATGTGTGTGATCATGAGTGTAAGCATGAGAGTGAGTATGGGAGTGTGTGTGTGAGCATATGAATGTGTATGTGAGTGTGTGAATATGTCTGCATGAGCATGTGAAAGTGAGAGTGAGTGTATGTGTGTGATAGGAGTGTGTATATGTGGGTGTGAGTATCTGTATGTGTATGTGAGTATGTGAGTTGTGTGAGAGTGACTGGGTGTGAGCATAGGAGAGTGTGAATGTACATGTGTGTAAGCATGTATGTGTCCATATGTGACCATATGAGTGTAGGTGAGAGAGTATGAGTGTGTACATGTGTGAACATGAGTGAGTATATGTGAGAGTCTGGTAGTGTGTGTATGTGTGTCTGTGTATGAGTGTGTACATGTGTGAGCATGAGTGAGTGTATATGTGAAAGCGTGTGTATATATGAGTGTATGTGGGTGTGTATAAGAGTGTCACAGATTGTGGAAGGCAGGAATTGGCCTGTGCAGTCCTCCGTCCACCCACACATGTGCGCTGAGAGGGTCAGGCCAGGTCCCTGCCCGGTGGAGCTGGTGGCCCCTGCAGGAGGAAGCAAGCTGTTCTTAGCCTGACCACTGCTACAGGAGAGTCCAGTGCATGCATAATCAGGGAGAGCTTCCTGCAGGAGGCAGCTTTTAGTTCTGACCTACAGGGAGATTCTTGTCCATCTTCATAACTGTTCTGCAGTTCCTGATAGACCAGAGGGCACAGTACAAATTGGCTAAGTGAACAGAACTGAAATGAATTGGACTAGTTGTCAGGAAGGTCAAGAGAGGCTGCTGGACAGAGAGGAAAGTGGGAGGCAGGATCGGGAGATGGCATTGGGGAGGGGATGCTGGGGTGGGAGGCCAGGTTGAAGTGCCAGCCCCTCTGAGCAGGCTGCCTGAGCCCTTCACCCGACACCTTCTCCCAACTCCTTTGCTGTTCAAAAGGAGGCTGGAGTTTCTCCGTCAAGAGGTTGTTTGGCCTGGTCCTCCCAGTCATGGATCAGAGGCAGGTGGGGGCTGGCCTGTCTCTGTGGAGCCGAGAGATGGCCTGTTTCTTTGTGACCAGCACAGCCTGTGGTGCTGCCTCGTGCTGCCCATCTGACATCCGCGGGCGGCTGCCTGGGAGTGTGTTCACCAGCAAGCTGTGCAGTGTGGCCAGGGGAGCTGGGCCCAGCCTCACTGGGGCTGGTCCTCTGGGACAGGCTGTGCTGTCTCTCTGGGCCTGGGCTTGTCCAAGGGCTGCAAACTCAGATCTCTTCTGGTTCCAGGCAGGCCGAGCACATGTCAGAGAAACAGAGGAGCAAGCACAGTATTCCAGGGAGATGCCAGAGAGAGGGGGGCAACCATGGCGGCCGGGCAGGCCTCTGCCAGTCAAAGGGGGTGGCTCTTTCTTGGCTCCAGTGGGAGTTGGAACGAGGTACTATTGACTTGTGCTGCCAGATCTTTTGGTTTTCTTAGAGAATATGAAAATCTGTATTACATGGGGGATCTTCTGTTTTTAAATATTGATGATCAGTTATAAATTTAAAAAAACCCTGGAAGCAAAACCCCATGTTTGACAAATAAAACTCATCTGTTGCCCTAACCCTAACCCTCCTATGGAAGTTTGTGGCCTGCGGGCAGGAGCTCTGAAGTGTGGGGATATATTCATTTATTTGTTCATTTATTCATTCACTGACTGCCTACTAATGCTGGGTCTGGGGGATTATGGTGCTGAACCAGAAGTGGACTGTGCCCTATAGTGTGGAGTCTGGGGGGAGAGAGATGAGACGTAAAATCCTCAAATCAATGATGCAAAGAGAACATGGTTGCCGTGAGCAGGGAGAAGGCTGAGGCTCTGGCAGTCGGGGATCAGGGAGGCTCCCCTTTATTTGTGTCTTGCGCGATGGGGGCCCGGGATTGCAGGGGTGCTGGGAGAGAGAGAGCACAGGATGAGTGTATAGTGGGGGTTCTATTGGGGGGAAGGTGGACATTCAGTCTGGCCAGAGATAAGTGGGGGGCTGGGGTCCCGTGGATCCATGGTGGGCCTCTGGGCTGAGTTTGATCTTCATGTCCAGGTATGGCTGGTGAGTTCTCTCCCTGGATATGACCACATCCACCATCAGAAGCAATTGTGGACCAGCTGGGCCTTTGGGGCCTGGCACGCTGAGAGACTCACATCAGAACACGCAGGGCAGGGAGAGGGAACGCTTCTGTGCAGAAGAACTCCCAATAATGTTTGTAGATGCTCTGCTGCAGGGAGAGGCAGCTAACTGCCTGCCCCATAAGTGTGGGCTGAGTGAAGGGACTGCCTTCCAAAGAGGACAGTGTGGAAATTGGAGGAAAAGGTAACTTCACAGTGGAGAGACTTGACTGACACCACCTCAGCCAGGTGAGCAAGGCCAGCACCTGCGGTGACGGGTCCTGGTGGCAGGATGTGACGAGGACGCACTTGCCTCTGCACTCTCCTCCAAACACCCACAGTCCCCCCAGCCTGATCAGGAGAAGAGCATGAGGCAGATCCCAACTCAGGGACAGTGTACGAGCCCCCCGAGCAGCCCTGCTCAAAGCCGTCAAGGTCATCGAACACCAGGAAAGTCTGAGAAACTGTCACAAACGAGAGGAGCCCATGGAGGTGGAACGTCCTGGGTGGAATCCTGGGACAGGAGAGGACCTTAGGTAAAAACTTAGGAAATCTGACTTTACCAAGGAAAGGGTGGAAAATAGTTAATAATAATGCATCGATCTTGATTTCTTAGCTGTGACACAGGTCCTATACTGATGTGGGACACTAGTAACAGTGTGTGGGGACTCTCTGGACTGTCTTTGCAACTTTCCTGTAAATCTAAACTGCTCTAAAATGAAATGTTTATTTAAAACAAATCATCCCAGATCAGTCCCTTTCAGAGTGATTTCCTGGTTGCAGGGCAAAGCAAACCCCTTCTGTACCAGAGCCCTTCACCTGTGCTGTGCAGCCCCCAGGGACGGCCGTGGGGCTCCTGGGAGTTGTGCCCTCCTGCCCGGTGCTGTCTGCTCTCTGCCTCTATCCGCCGCCTCCCTCATAGACACAGACACGCCCAAGTGCCTTCTCTGTCTTGATCAGGGTTCTCAACAGAGGCCACACTGTGCTTGTCACAGTGAACGGGGGTGGGGTGTGTGTGTGTGCTCCTGGTGTCTGGTGGATGGAGACAGGTTGCCACAGCACATCCTCCAGTGCAACCCAAAACTAGGAATTGCCCGGTCAGAATGTCAGTCATGCTGACATGATGGATGCCTGTTCTGGAAGGATCCCAGGGGGCAGACTTGGGCCTTGCTGGGTAGTACCTAACACTACCATTCCACCCAGGGGAAAAGCTAACACGCTTACTGAGTATTTAACATGTGCCAGGCCTTATGGTGGATTCATTCACTTAACCATCACACCCCCCTCACGGGGGCAGGTGTTATTATCTATGCTCATACAAAGTTGAGGAAACAGAGGCAACTTACCTTAAGGTGCACAGCTAGCAAATGGCTGAGCTGAACCCAGGAAGTCTGGTTTTAGAAGCCATGGTCATAACTAGGGTACTAGGAGGATGCTGTGAATACCTGCTGCCTATCTGCAGTGGGTGGGCCAGGGGAAGAGAGAACAACATGGAGGGCAGGGTCTACACCAGGGGGCCTTGCTTGGTGCCACTGACCAGATGTTATACATGTTTCATGGTGACATTTGGCATTTGCTGGTGGAGAGTGGACATCAGCCCCCGCCAGGGCCCTGTGGACATGGGTGTCAGTGGTAGAGACACAGGAGGTCATTAATTTACGGCTCCTGGGCATTTACTGGTGATGTGAGAGGCTCAGTGGGAACTTCTCAGTGTTTCTAGAAGAGAACAGGTTTTGCTATTTTAACATCTGGGGGACCTGTGGGGCAGGAGAGAGAGAAGGGATATTATTAGAATGTGCGAATCTTGGCTGGGCTCCCTCCGGCCTTGGAACGGGCGGCTGGCCAGAGGAGAGAAGTGATATTTCATGCAGATTAGTCATCTCCCTGGTCCTTTGCAAGCCAGCATGCAGCCACTTCTGGGGGGGAGGGCTGCAATCTGTGGTCAGGTCCTTGTGCCCTGGGCCAGCAATGCCCACCAGTAAGAACCTTAGACTGGGCGAGGGGCTGTTTTGGCTTAGTGCTGTCATTGGAGAGGGGTGCATGAGTGCATGGTGACCCAGCCGCTCTGTGTGTGGGGGCAACTCTTAGAGTTCTCAGAGGAGCCAGGGCAAGTGTGGACCTGAAGAGGCCACTGGGTTGGGAAGCCCCCTCCCATTTTGGTGGTTATGGAGGGGCTCTGAGCAGGGAGCCTGGGCTTGTGTCCTGCAGCCACATGGACAGGAAGTGTGTCCTTAGACTAGTCCCTTACCCCCCATGCTTCAGGTCTGTCACCTGTAAAGCGAGGTGACCATGAAAGATGTGGATGGGTGGGTGGGGAACTTCACCCCCCCCCCCCAATGCCCCGGGGTGAGTCCATGGCTGCCTTGCCCAGGGCTCCCTGTTCCTGGCCTCCTGTTGGAGTCAGCCAGTGGGAGGGAGGCGTGAACAGGAGATGGGAGGAGAGAGGCTGGGGCATTTCTTCCCAGGGGTTGTCCTCACCCGCTCTCTTACTCCTTCAGTGTTGGTGTGGCAATGGCTCCTGGCGGTGCCAAGGAGCTTCTGTGTCACTTGCTGGCTCTTTGGTGCTGCCCACACCTCTGTGAATTGTCCTTTCTTTAAATGCTCCTCCATTGATGCTCTGGTGTCCTGTGCAGACCCTGGCCGGCACAGAGGTGTCATCTCACTCGGTCCTCACCATAGTCTAGTGCAGAAGACTAGGGAGTTAAGTGACATGCCTGGGGCACTAGAGCCAGGCTGCCTGACTCAGGATGGCCTTAGAACCCACGTTCCCAAGCTTGAGAGTTGGTAGGGGCCGAGTTCCTCAGGTCGAGGCATGAAGGGTGTGCCCGAAGCGTGGGTGCTGTTTGAGGGTGCTTTTCCCAGTGAGGTCACCGGGCTCACCCTGTTAAGAGAGGCGTCCCGGGTGGTGGGCCCAGAGGCCACCCATGGTGCAGGCCGCCCCCCGGCAGAAGAGGCTGCATGCCCCCGGGGGTGGTTGGAGCCCTGCACTGTCCCACATTTCCCAGGTCTCTCCTGGTCAGTACATCAGTCATTCTTCATGCCCCTCAGGGCTCATGGCATCTTCCCCATTTTACAGATGGGGACCTGAGACTCAGAAAAGAGAAGCCAGCTCCCTGCATGGCTGAGGACAGAGTAGAGAGTGGAGATTTCCTCTCACATAGGGCTGACTCCAAAGCCTGTGTGCTCTCTGCCGGGCCACCTAGACTGTCGGGTAGGACAGGGTTTCCCATGGCAGGGGATGAGGGTTATTTGGGCTAAAGATGGAAAGAAGTCCCTGCATCTGTGCTGCTACTGCCTGCACCCCCGCCCTGCCCCAGAGCGCCCTGGCGGGGAGGTGGTATGGAACCGCCTTCTGCCTTTTTTCTTCTAGAACTCAGAGCATGAGTGAGGGCCCCATATGTGGGAAATTTCTTTTCTCAGCAGGCACAAGGTGACCTGGCTGACACCCTGGAGGCCCAGGACCTCCAGGCTAACTGAATCTCCCCCCACAATGAGGAGATGAAGAGATGAGAAGTTGACTTTCCTTCCAGGGCCACTCTAAGAGGGCTGCCCTGAGGGGCCACACCAGCTCTGCCTGTGCTCCTGTATCTGCCCCCAAGCCTCCTCCCATATCCCTGCTCTCAGGAACAACGAGCGACAGATGCTGTGATTGATCCATCAACGGATTGATTGAGGGATGGTTCAGTAGTCACTCAACAAACATGCCACTTGCTTTACTGACCCTGGTAAAGGCCAGTAAAGGCTCCCCATCTATCTGAGCCTCAGTGTCCCCACCTGTGGAAGGGCTCACAGATAAGGAAGGGAGTCAGTGACCTTGGCCGTGAGCCTGGAGGATGGCTCCTCCCTCTCTGAGCCTCAGTGTCCCCACCTGTAGAAGGGCTCACAGGTAAGGGAGTCACACCATGTCTTCCTGGCTTTCCTTGCGATATCCCCAGCAGTTGTTTGTGGAATGAATGAACGGGTGGGTAGATGGGAGATACGATGATTACCACCCCAAATGATCATGGGCTGTTCTGGAGGTGACACAGTAACACAGTAATCCTAAACCAGGCAGAAGAGCTCTATGTGTGCTGAGGGGGGCAGGGAGTTGGGGGTGCAGCTTCAGGAGGAGGAAGTCAGCCCCAGCTCAGGATGGTGGGGAAGGCAGGGCCAGATAGGAGGTGGCCTTTCAGCAGTGTGGAATTACATTCCCTGCCCAGGCAGCAGGAAGACTGGCCATTTGGTTTGGTTGGAGCAGATACAGGGTAGGGTATGGGGCAGCAGGAACTGTTACCGGACCAAGGTTAGAGCATGATGTGGCTTCAGAGGGACTATGAGAGACCAAATTGGATGATGCCACAAGTCTGTGCCTGGCTGGGCTCCCATCTCTGGGTCTGGGGGTGGAAACAAGGTGACATGCTATCTCAGACCCCCCAGGGCCTCTGTGTACCAGGACAGGCCTCTTATCTGGAAAAAAATCTAAAGGAAAACAGAACTTGCCCCAGAATTCTCAAGGACTGACACCCATTCTCCTCATGTCTGTATAACTGGGCTGTGGGTGCCTCACGGGCTGGCACCCCCGAGCTCCCTTCCACCCCATGCAGCCTCCAGGAAGCCTCCCTGGATTAGGTGCCAGACCTTGCCTCTGAACTCCGTCAGCCTCTTTCTCTGCTCATCCAGCACTGCCTATGAGCTTATTGCTACCCTCTTACACTGTGGACCCCATAGAGGGGGCTGTGGGGTGGCCTGTCATGGTGTTGGCTGTGTCCAGCCCAGACCCAGAACGTGGCCCCCCAGCAGGGCACCTCTAGCTAGGCTGCTATTCATTTCTGGACCCATCAAGGGTTTTCCAGGATTAATAACTGGGTGCCCTTCCCACCCTCCAGGGAGGCCGGCCTCAGGTGTGACCCTCACTTCATGTCAGTTGTGTGGTGTTGGGGCCTGGCTGGCTGGGTCTGCTGGGAGATGGAGCTTGCTGACTCAACTCAGCCATGACCGTCTTTGTCTTTAGACAGCAAGTATGTGCTTGGATTCTGAACTAGGTTGTGTGAACCAAGTACCTTCCGTCAGTGCTGGCTGGAAGCTCAGTTGTTGGCCCGCATATTCTCTGCTGTAAGTAGAAAGGGGAGGCCTCCTCGTGACAGACATCCTGCAGGCTGGGGAGACACTCTAACAACCTTCAGGGGTTCCTGTTTCTTTTCGTGGATTTGAGGGGGGTCAGCAGGTCTGGGGGCTCCAGTAGACTTGAGGAAATGGGGAGAGTAAGGGCTAGGGGAGTGTCCCACGGCCTCAGCTTCCACACCGGTCTTTAAAGCCTCCCATAGTATCGTGGCAAAGAAATGTATTAATTTAACAGAGTGTTCCCAAACTTACTCGTTCAGCAGTCCTTGTTTTTTGTTGTTCTTGCTGATGTTTTTCCCTTACGGTACCTGTTAACATCACAGGATGCTGTTCTGGAAAGTCCTTCTTGCAGAATGGAGTCCCAACTTAACCATCCTTGCTGGTTCCCTCTGTAGGTGCCGGGCCCTGTGACTGGGCACCAGCCTGGGTGTTCACTTGCATTCTGTCCCCTTGTGACCTTGGCCAGTGTCACCTGCTCTGTCATCTAACATGATATTTTTACAGCCAGGCGTTTGATCCACTCTGCAGAGGCCAGGGGGGCTGGTGATTACCTCATAGAGGATTTTCGGTGGTGGAATTTGGAGACTGCTCAAAAAGAGAAGACAGGTCTCTCGAGGCAGCCCAGGGAGGGCTCTGTGATGGTTGTAAATGTGTCATATTTAGCTTTCTGGCCAGGCAGACCGTGTTGCTTCATTAGTAAATGTGCTATTTGTCAGCCACAGCTTGCGTGGCCAAGGCACGAGATTGTATTTATTGAATGCAAATCGTGCCACGGACATTCTTTCTCTGCCTTGCTGACTACCCCTTCTTCTCTGTCCCAGATTTATGAAACATATGGATCTTCTCTTTAAACAATCCCTCAAAAGCTCTGACTTGCAAATTAGTTCCTTGAATGATCAGCTGTACATACTCTGCATTTAATAAATTCAGTTATTAAGGAAGCAGCAATTGATTATTCAATTACAGCAGATTGGGAGTCAGCTCCTAAGCAAGAGACACAGGGGTGAGTAGTAAAAATGGCAAAAACACCTCTGGACCGGCCTTTGCCACAGTGCTCTCCAGTGGTGGGGGAGGTGCTGGGCCCCGGGCCGGGGTTCCTGCCGCCTCCTGGCTTGTGAAGGAATTAGTGAGCCGGCCGACTGAGGGTTCCTTCCATTTGATTTGTGTGGATTGAGGAATTTGCATTATGTATGAAATGCAATCTGCATTCTATTCCAACAAAAGCCTGAACAATATTGATAAATACATTGTATGTGTATACCAAATAGATTTGAGTGACGTGGGGTTCTTGGGAGAGGAGGGGTGTGTGAGGAAATTAGCTTTATTGTGTTTGTAGGGTGGGAAGGAGATGATGAAACTTTAAAAGGCAGCTGCAGAAGTGTTGGATCTGACCCATCCACCCACGGTGCGCAGAGGGCATCCTCCTGTAGGCAGCTGTCTCTGCATGGGGGACAGGAGTGACGGGACCGACACTGGCCCTATCCTCCCAGAGCTTCTAGTGTGATGTGAGGGACACCCAACAAGAAGCAAGTTGACAAGGGCACCCCGGTTCACTGCTGTGGCAGCAGGTTCTGCTGAGGGAATGCGTAGGCTGTGCCAGGTGGGAAGGTGGCTGGGGACACTTTGCTGAGTGGTCAAGCAGGATCTGGGGTGGAGGGAGGCTGAGCGCTGTGGCTATCCTTCCTAGGGCTCCTGCCAGGGCCACTGGGCGCCACACCCCCGGCAGTGACCCCTGCCTACATATCCTGGGTCTCCTGTACCTTCAGCCAGGACCTGGCCCCCTGCTTTCCCTTGTCCTGGCTGATTCTGGGAAGGAGGAGGGAGTGGGGACATGGCCCAGAAGTCTTCAGGGAGGTCACTGCAGAGCTCAGACTTCCTTATCCAGGTTCCAGGAGCTCCTGGGGTCCTGCCACTGAGGTCCCTGTCCCACCTGGCTCCCGGGACTCATCCTGACTGTGTATCTACCAGCTACTCCCAGAACCTGCAGAGGGAAGGCGGGTGCTCTGGCACCAGAGACCTGGATGAAACCTGGAATCATGTCACACCAGGGAGCGTTGGTGTTCCTGTCTGTGACATGGGCTCAGTAACACTCATGCCCCTTCCCCTATGGGGAAATGCACATGTGCAAAGCACTCAGACTAAGTTAAGTGCTCGGTGGATGTCTGTGAGCATTATCAGCAGGAGAACTTTCAGTCATTGCTGAAATCTGTAGTGGGGCCACGTGGCAAAAGGGAAGAAAATCACACCAAGGGCTGGGAGGCGGGAGAGAGTGCCAGCGTCACCCCCTTGGCTGCGGGGCCTTGGGGAGTCACTTCCCCTCCTTGGCTTCCCTGAACTCACCTGTGACAAAGCCCAGGACTGGTGAGGGTCTTGTCACAGAGAGATTGTGGTTCTGTGACCCTGGGGTACAGGCTGGATGTGATGCTGG
Source organism: Loris lydekkerianus (assembly GCA_963574355.1). Classification (NCBI taxonomy): domain Eukaryota; kingdom Metazoa; phylum Chordata; class Mammalia; order Primates; family Lorisidae; genus Loris; species Loris lydekkerianus. Next base: position 16,130 of record CAUYPK010146201.1, read on the forward strand.
CTGAGTGTTTGTCATCACCTGCCCCATTGTTCTGGGGAGAAGTCATGTGGATTTGGGTGTGTGGGTGAACTTGGTGTGGGAGTCACACCTGCCCCTTCTTGGCTGATGGGTGTTCCTGCACTTGGTCAGGAAGCTTCACTGGGCAGCTGATTTCAGCTGAGCCCATGGTTTCTGTTGACCATGTTGCCAGGTTACTGTGATGGGGGGCTGCCCAGCAAGGCTGGTGACCATCCTGGGGCTGGGTGCATGGCAGGACGCTTCCTCTGTGCTGGGCTCATGGGGATGGCAGGATTCTAGAGTAGACACTGGCCTCACAGTTCCTTTCTCAGCGTCCCTGAGAAAGCTGGGGCTGGGAAGGGGGTTCATGGCTGGTCCATTTGCAGGGCCTGCGGGGACCGTCTCGCCTCTCGGGCGTCATTCCCAGTGTTGGTCGTGGAGGCCAGTGAGCTGGTGGGGAACTTCACTCATCACTCATTTATTCATTCTCTTTATGGGTCCTGAGGCCCAGTAAGTGCCAGGCCAAGTGCAGGGTTCTGAAGTCATGGGGGACCCTACACATGGGGGAGAGGAGCGGACAAGTAAGAGAGTATGACACCACACAGGGCCACTGTGCTGAGGTTAAGGGAGGCAGACGAGGCTTCAGGACTCAGAGGTAGAACCACCAAGTCCCCTGCCCAGGGAAACGTGATGCCAGTCATTAGGAAGCAGGTATTTCTCCAGCAGAGCAGAGAGGGAACTGAGCTGGTTCCCATATTACCCGTGTCCTGCAGCCGCCCGGGCGCCCAGGTGCCCGTGTGGGAAGTGAGTGGGAAGTGAGTGCTCACCCTGAGGCTCCGCCCTCTCAGACTTGTCCAAGGCCATGGAGGGAGTGATTGCAGCTGGGGATGCCAGTCCCCCTGGGCTGGCCTTGGCCTCTGGTGTCCCCTAAAGCACCAAGCTGCTGCGGCTGTCACCTGGACCCCCGACTTCCTCACAGCCCCCTTTGAGTGTCTTCCAATGATGGGCTGTACACGGCAAACCACAGATAAAAGCTTCTCCCCTGGTCTGACGAACAGTGAGATGGTGTAGTTCTCAGGCAAATGTGTGAAGCACCTTTCCTTGAAGGTGTTACTCTTCTCCTGGGACTGAAAGTAGGCCAGTGTGTTGCCAGCCCTGGGTGCTGGGAGCTGCACCCAGGCCAGCGTCCATGTGGATTGCTCCGTAGCGCATCTGCACTGCTCTCTGCTGGTGTGACCTTCACTCCCCAGGCATGGGATGCTGAGCTGCAGAGGGGAGACCTGTCCTCGCCATGTGGCCCTGCTGTTGGCCGGAACATGAGGCCCCTGCCCCGTAGGTAGAGCCCAAGCTCCTGGTGACAGCCATCCCATTCTTGCTGTTCCATGTGTGATTGAATCTGAGTGTAGCCATTTCTCCGTAGTGCCCACCTCGTGGCATTGTTTTAGCCTGGTGATGCCCCCAGTATTGCTGCCCCTCAGATGCCAACCTGGGCTCAGATGCTTCCCCAGTGCCCCCAGGTGCAGGGGCCGGGCACACACTGGTTTCTAGTTCATTCCGGGGGTATATGAATTTGCTGTGGCTGCTGTAACCAGTGACCCTGCTAAGGGGCTTTAAGCAACACAGATTAACTCTCACAGTTTTGGAAGCTGCAGGTCAGAAATCAAGGTGTGGGCAAGACCACCCACTGTTTGGAGGTATGAGGACGGGAGCTCCCCTGTGTCTGGTGTCTGCCCCACTGTTCCTTGGCTGTGGCTACAGCTCCCCATCTTTAGCTGTGTGGCCACAGGGCCTCCTCCCCTTTTCCTTCTTGTCTGTGCGTCTTTTTTATTGTTTGTTTGAGACAAAGTCTCACTCTTGCTCAGGGTAGAGTGCTGTGGCATCACAGCTCACAGCAACTTCCAACTCTTAGGCTTGAGCCAACCTCCTGCCTCAGCCCCCTGAGTAGCTGGGACTACAGGTGCACACCACCACACCAGGCTAGTTTTTCTATTTTTAGTAGACATGAGGCCCCACGCTTGCTCAGGCTGGTCTTGAACTCCTGAGCTCAGGCACCCACCTTCCTTGGCCTGTCAGAGTGCTGGGATTACAGGTGTGAGTCACTGGACCCGGCCATCCATGTGTCCCTTATGGAGACGCCATCACTGGTCTTAGGGCCCACCTGGCTAACCCAGGATGATGTCATCTGCGGATCATTAATCACATCTGCAAGGATCCTTTGTCCAAATGAAGCCACATTCAGAAGGGCTGGGTATCAGGATGTGGACATCTCTTTCTGGGGGCCACCATTCAGCCCACTGTAGGGCCTCCTCCTCCACTGGTTATTTTCTCTCTTTGCAGCCCCCAAGTTCCTCCCAGGCCCAGGGCTGAGGCTGCAGTTGCTGTCACAGAGAGAATCCGGTGCGATTCTCTTCCCTCTCTACTCCCCAGCCTATTCCTCTGCTCGCTGCCTCCTTTCCCCATCCCCTTCTCTCCCCATACCCCTCCTCTCCCCGTCCCCTTCTCTCCCCGTCCCCCTTCCTCCCCGTCCCCCTTCTCCCTCCCCGTCCCCCCCTCTCTCCCCATCCCCCTCCCTCCCCGTCCGCCCTCTCTCCCTGTCCCCTCCCTCCCCATACCCCCCTCTCTCCCCGTACCCCCCTCTCTCTGTCCCCCCTCCCCGAACCCCCTCTCTCTGTCCCCCCTCCCCGTACCCCCCTCTCCCCCGTCCCCCTCCCTCCCCATCCCCCCTCTCCCTCCCCGTCCCCCCTCTC
>CAUYPK010146202.1:0-41035 GCA_963574355.1 Loris lydekkerianus
ACACTTCGGCACTTTCGTTTATAATATAAAATTATTTCAGCCTGCCCCCCCCCCCCCCTTTTCTTAGCTCATGCTTCCCATCTCATGGGATCTGAAAACAATTTAGTCTGCAGTGCCTTACAGGCCATCACTGTGGCAGAGACGCCCCTTGGTCAGCATTTGAGGCCTTCCCGGGGTGACGTCCAGCTCCATTGCTTCTGCTCTTTTCCCCACTGCTGAATTCATTTTCTAAAACATTTAAAAAGTGATTGCTGTGGCAGGTACAGCGTGAACCCTGGCTATTCACACGTGAATCGGGCACATTGGTTGCTCAGCTTTGCTGAAATGACAAAAACTTGGCTCTTTTGAGGGCTAAGGCAAGTGTGTAGTCTAAATCCTGAGTCATGAGTCAGAGTCCACAGGGATGCTCCTGGAAATCCAGCACCGCTGATGATGTGCCACCTGGTTGTCGTTCAGAAGGAATTTACCCCAGAGGCGTAGTCACTCCCTCAGAGCTATTCATGTGGTCCCTCAGAAGAAAATATTTAAAGTTTTCTGGTGAGAAGAAAACAGACATCACTCTAGGTCTGTAGGAGAAGCAGTTTCTGAAGTGTTTAAATGAGTCACATGTTGGAGGAGAAAAAAATGTCAAATTACTCGCACGTGATCCTGTGTTAAAAAGAGAGGCTGCATAATTCTAGGGAAGAAGATTCTTCTCCACACCAGGATGCTATTTGCTGTGATTCAGGAACTGAGAAAAGATGTACCTAATTATAACGTATCCGTAGGTTATATTTGGGTGCAGTGCAAAGACAAGACCTTGGTGTTTGAAAGACCCAAGTTTGAGTCAGTTCAACCACTTACTGGCTGTGTGACCCTGAGCCTTCCCATCAGAGGCTGGGTACCACCTGTCCTGGGCATGTTGCTTCCATTTTAAGATGAAAACTAGGCATTGGAGAGGCACAAGGCCAGGCTTTGCTGCTTTGGATACATGTGGTTGGGAAGCCACAGGAAGTGGTATAGCTGAAGCCTGAGCTTGGTGATGGGGTGTGGGCAGGAGCTGGGATAATGTGCTGATGCTGAGAGACTGGGCAGGAGCTGGGATAATGTGCTGATGCTGAGAGACTCACCTTCTCCCACTGATAGCCTCCACAATGCCCCAGACAGGCCTCCAGGGCAGGGTCAGCTGCTCGCTGGTCAGCGAGCTTGGGAAGTTGTTTGCAGCCTCTGGCCCAGGCCATTCCAACACAGTGGTGGCTGGTGCCACCAACACAGGCTCCTGCAGATGCTGGACGGCACTCTCGAGGTCAGTGGCCCTGCCACTTCCAAATGCCTGAGCTGGCCAGCTGTGGCTCGGCCTGCACTGCTCTGGGCAGCATCCACCGGCCCCCATCTCCAGAGCATGTCCTGGTCAGCAGGACAGCGCTTCTCATTTGGGTATTGTTAGTGCTCACTCATGTGTCTGTCTCCCTTGCTAGACTTTTGGCTCTGCCTGAGTCGGACCCCATGTCTTTTTTAGTTTGTTTCCCTAGCACACAGCTGAGATTCTGGTCACCAAGGCAAGGTGTACTGACTGTGACCTAAGTAGACTGAGTTGCTCCTTGAGGACAATATCAACCTTTAACTAGCCCCATCTCCCCTCCCCCACAGCAGGGGTTCCATCTCTAGGAAAGTTTGGGGATGGTCAGCAGTAGGAAGGAGAAAGGGGCAGGGAGTGGGAAGGAAGGAGGCTCAGCACAGTGCCACAGAGGAAAGGACGTAGCAGCAGAGATTGGAGCAGGCCCAGGTCAGCAGCAGGACGTGTCCAGGTGAGCCTCCTGCTAGAGGTCCCCACCCCACTCTGCCAGGCGGGGTCCGAGAAGCAGAGGCCACACTCCTAGCCTCCTCTGAGGCCTCCCGTTCTACTGGGTCAGAGCTGGCCAGGAGCTCGAGGAGACCAGTTTTACCACGATGACTGGACACTGGCCGAAAGCCTTTTGTTCCCAACATGGCTTCATGCTGTGGGAAGATTGATGTTTTTAGCAGCTGTTTTATAACAGCCTCATGTGGTGCTCCAGCAGATGCCTTCACCAGCATCTTAAAAACCTGTTTGGGAGACAGTGTGCTCCCTGGAGCCTTGCCCTTCCGGCACTCCTGTTCCCTGGCTGCTGCGACAGCCTCTGCCACCACTCAGCACCTTCCAAATTCAAATCATTTACACCTGTTTAGGGAACAAGGACCTTGGATTTTTTTTCCTCATCTCCAAATACTGAGTATTTTCCTAAAGACTTTCTAGAAGGGCAGTTCTGGCACCTGTCCCCTGTTGGGGCGATTCCAATGCACTGAAACAGCCTGGTCATAGCACACGTGAGATCATGGGTGAGGCAGGGGTGGGGGGGTTATGAGAGTGGGGAGGGGGAGGCAGGTTCTGCTGCAAAGTGAGGGTCTAGGTCCAGCTTCTCACTTGCTAGCTACAAGGCATGGCCAAGGCCTGACCCTGGGTGCCCCACCTCCCCTCTTTGAGGTGGGGGTAATAACAATAGTCCCTAGGTACAGAGCTCCCATCTGAGAAGTCACCATTTGTAAAGTTCTTAGAATAGGACCTGGACCAGAGGAACCCTTGGCACCGGCACCTGTCACATGCATGCTGGTGACTGAAGCTAAAGTAACAGCCATAATTGTATCATTAGTTGGTCACTGACAGAGCAGTGGGTCCTGAAACTTCCTCTTCTCATTTCTCAGGGCTGGGAACAGACTTCAAGGTCCATCCGCCTGTGGCAGGTTTGGGCCCAGATCTCAGGCCCCTCCTTCCAGAACCAAGTCCCTCCTACTTCTTGCCATGCTTAGAAACAGCTGCCCTCCCCCTTTCTGTAAATTAAGACTCAGAATAACTGGCTGCAGACAGATCAGAAAAAGGAGCTCCTCCAGGGAACTTTAAAACAGGTAGAGCCAGAACTGGCTTCATTTGAACACATCCCTTGAGAGAGGCCGGGTGGGGGTGGGCAGTCTGCCCTGTGAGCTGAGCCTTCTGAAGTGGGAGCCCAAGCAGCATGTGACCAGGAGAAGGCTGGCCCACTGAGAACTAAAAATAAATGGGCGTGAGGCTGCCAACTGCTGGGCAGGCAGGGAGGACGTGGAGAGCTCGGGAGAGGGGAGCTGCGTAGTGTCCCTGGGTCCTCAGAAGGAGAACCTCATAGATGAGGTGCTAGCAATTTAGAAATGTACATGTCACCCACTTGGAAGTAATAAATAACCGGGTACACGTCCATGACAGCCTTTCTGACCGTCTTCATACCCTTTATTTAATCTTATTTCTGCAAGTTGTTCCTAGGCAGGTAGAGCAATCATGGTCTTCCTTTTATAGGGGAGAAAAAAAGATGCGTAGCAGGGCCAGCTCCGAATTCCAAATCACGGCTCCGGTGAGCTATGTTCTCAGAGCTTTGATTTCTCTGAGTGGTAAAAGAAGAAATTAAAGGGTAACCAGGGCCCTGGCACCTCGCCCAGGGTGCTCAGATGCAGTCGGACCTCCTCAGTCGGTGCCGGCGCCACGCATACGTAGTGCTTGTCTGGACGCAGAGAGTGATGTGCTGGCCGGACGGCTGGGCACCCTGGGCCTGCGGAAGGAGTGAGTGTGGACACACGGGGACTGAGGCAGCCTGAGTCGGGGCAGCAGCTCTGGGCCCAGCCTAGCTCTGCCCTGGACAGGCCGTGTGCCAGCTCACTCTGTGACTTTGTTTCCTCATCTGCCAAAAAAAGAAGAAAAAACCAGCAACCCTTCCATGAGGGACTGTTGTAGTCCAGTGACTTACTGTGACCCGTGACACACATGGAAAGTGCTGGGAAGGGAGCTTGGGAAGCAGTTTGCAGCCTCTGGTTCAGACCATTTCAAAGCAATGGTGGCTGCAGAAGCAGCTCCTATGCCCGGCTGTCTTGGGGTGCTCTGTGGGAGCAGGGCTGGGCACCAGCTGAGATGTGTGGTTACTGGAGAGGGAGGCATCTGGGAGAGAGCCTCGAAGCATCTCACCCCCACCGCCAACCAAGCCAGTGTAGCACGGCTGCGTGGGAGAAGCTGGTTTGCCTGATGGGCTCTGGAAAGCCAGGTGGCGAGTGCCAGCCTCCTAGGGCTCCCTCTGCACCCTGTGGGATTGGCACGCATGGCTGCTCAGTGAATGCTTGCCCACCAAGCGTTCCTCCGGGTACGCCCAAGTTCAGGCCCCTGAGTTGTGTGTGTGCATGTGGTCTGACTCAGATAAGGGGATGGGCCCTGTGTAAGCAAAATCAAATGATGCCTTCCCAGCTGGGAAAATGCTCTGTCTCTGTGCTCATGATTTTTTCCATAGATCACCCCCTTTTTCCATGGATCACACTCCAGCAATACAGTGGCAGGCGATATTCCTGCTGAAGGAGTGTGTCCAGAGAAATCATGTTATTTACCCGAGGCTGCAGGCATCAAGTGAAAAGTGGGGTTCAAATTCTCACACTTTTTCACCTTAACTCTCCGAAAACTGCTGGCTGGTGGGATCCAGCCCGTGACCCTGGCTCAGTGATGTGCCTCTGAGCAACCAGCGTGAGGCGTGGTCCCAGGAATGTGGCCCTGCGCTTTTGCACCATCTGACTGCAGCCCCAGAGCAGCCCCAGGAACAGCTCATTGTGAGCCGTCTGCCGGGCTGTGGCAGTAGCACCCCACTTGCCTCCTGCTGAGCGGTGCTCAGAGATGCTCTGACCTGACCGCCAGAGGTGTCCCCCAAGCCCAGCTGAGGGATGGGGACAGTGTCAAGAACCTCTTCCAGGAGTGAAAACGTGTTCTTCCACCCCCATTTCTTGGACTGCATGCCCCAGGATGACCTCATCCTCTGAGCCCTGCGGAGTCAGAGCTCTGTTGACAGCTCACACTCAGTGCAGAGTGCTCTGTTCTCCTGATTCTGCTGGCTGGAGGCAGAGTGGCCTGGCCCACTGTTTATCCCTGTGGCCAGGACTAGTCACTGTACCTCTCTGAGCCTCAGTTTTCCCACCTGTATGTGAGCCTGAGGCTGTCCTTGGGAGGTCCTTGGGAGGTCCCCCCCATCCCATGCCCCCAGCCTGCTCTGTTCTCCCTGGACAGCTGCGTGCACACAGACAGCCCTCTGCAGCCCAGAGCACGAAACCGTCTCCCCAGGGCCTTGCCAGGGAAGATGGCCAGTGTGAGGGTCAGGACCAGCTGTCCCTTCCTTGAGTTGTGGGAAAGCTCCGGGTCATTTAGGCTCTATATTAGCAATTATTTCTTTCCCTGGTTATTGTGCAGATGGCACCAAATCAGAAAAATCACTTGAAGGGTTTATTCAGTGGAAATGTTAAAGAGAAAAATCATCATGGGGCTTCATTTGAAGGCCCAAGGGAAGATCCCAAGGCCCCTGAGTGGAGAGGGGGGAGGGGCTAGGCTGATGGAGCAGGTGGGCACTGAGGTCAGGCCCTTCTGTTCTCCCAGGTAGCCCAAGAGCCTCTTAGCTCGCCGGGATCCCTGGGCTCAAAGCATCTCTATTAAGTGGCACCACTTCTATGAACTAAATCCTTTCTTCCATTCTTTGGAAAATGATCTCCAAGAGGGGAAGGTGCAGAAAGACAGGAGAACATGCCCAGGACTAAGGCTCCTGAGTGACCACAGCTGAATGCAAATGGCCCTCTCAAGCACAGGATGCAGGAGGGAGGCAGACCAAGCTCCACTGGGCACCTGCTGTGTGCCAGGCACAGAGCTGGGAGCTGTGTTCACACATCCAGGAGTGACAGAGGGATCGAGGGAGCGTCTGGGACAGGCCCAGACAGGCTGGAGACGTAGGCCAGCTTCATGCATGATGGAGAGGAAGGTTGGGCCACCCAGCCCGTGTGTCCTGGAATAGGGAGCTGGTTTATAATCACAATCACTTCCAGAGCCTCCTAGGTCCTCCTTGCCTGCAGCGGTCCCGCTGACAGCTCACAGCGAGTGCAGTTGTACACACTTTCAAGAATGGTATTTTTCTCCCCAGCAATCACATGTCACTGGCATGATAAATTTACTGGTTCTTCCATTGTTTTCTATAAAATATATCTGATTTTTAAGGCCTTTTTAAAGAGCAAGAGAGAAAGGAAAATTGTGGATGACTTCCCCCATTCTCCTTGCTTGTACAGCAGAATTGTTTTTTTTTTTTCTTTATTGTTGGGGATTCACTGAGGGTACAATAAGCCAGGTTACACTGATTGCATTTGTTAGGTTAAGTCCCTCTTACAATTGTGTCTTGCCCCCCAAAGGTGTGGCTCACACCAAGGTCCCAGCCCCCTCCTTCCTTCCGTCTCTCTGCTCTTCCTTTCCCCACCCCTCCCTCCTTATCTCTCTCTCTACGCAAAATTGTTAAGAAGGAGAGTGAAGTGTCCTCAGACTATGGGCTGCTGCAGGGGCCAGGCAGACTTGTGGGTCGGTGGGGCTTGGGAAACTTCTAGCTGTTGACTTTTTGCAAGTTCCTCCCCACCTCCCAGCCTCACTCATTATTCATTTATTCTATGACGTCTTGAGCACCCACCATGGGCCAGGCCTGGGTGGTGCAGCTGTGAACAAGACACACACGAATCCTTACCCTGGCAGACAATACCAGGAATGAATGATTTTAGAACATGTCCCTTGGAGACAAATGTCACAGAGAAAAATAAAGCTATGGGGAAGGGGAACAGAACAGGGTGGTAGGGGCAGGTGCCAGCCTGGAGCGCTGGCCTCAGTGGGGAAAGGGGACAGAGCAGGGCAGTGGGCAGGTGCCAGCCTGGAGCGCTGGCCTCAGTGGAGAAAGGGGACATAGCACGGTGGTGGGGGCAGGTGCCAGCCTTGAACACTGGCCTCAGTGAGAACCTAGCAGTTGAGCAAAGACCTGGAGGGAGGAGGAACCGACTGGCACAGGGGTTGTGAGGTGGGAGAGGCCGGCCATGCGAGGAGCAGTCAGAGGAGGGTGAGAGGAGGAGAGAAGGGGAGAGAGTGGTAGGGATGAGACCGGGCTGATGGAGCCAGTGAACCTCACTCTCCTACTCCATGAAGTAGGAGCTGAGGCTCAGGCAGCTGTCGCACAGGTGTTAGGGGCTAATGCGAACCAAGTCCCTGCGAGTAGGGCAGGTGCTCAGTAAACGTAAGAACACTTATCTTCCTTTCCTCCTTTCTCACGTCAGCTCTCCCTTCGTGAAGTCTTGAGGACAACTTGGCCAAATGCAGCTGAGTCCGGGTGACGCTGAGCTTGGATGTGGTTCTTCCCTGGTTGGGGAAAAAAAAAAAATTTCTCCTAGTAGCAGGCCCCAGTGTCACAGCTCCCTTCATTGTCCCCACGGTTCTTTGGGTGTTTATTCTTTCAGAGAGTTAAATGGAGAACTGTTTTCTCTGGTGTGATAAGTCCATCAAGGTGATACGATTTCTGCTGGAGTTGAGCTAATCCCAGTGGTCTCTGAAAGTGGAGAGTTCCAAAGCCAAGTCATAAGCTATTTGAAGCCAGGAGCCATGTCACTGATTGTGTGTGTGTGTGTGTGTGTGTGTGTGTGTGTGTGTGGCATGTTATAGATTACATAGCACTGAACTTGCCAACTATGGGTTCTTTTAAAGATTAGAAATAGGGTGGCACCTGTAGCTAAAGGAGTAGGGTGCCAGCCCCATATACCAGAGGTGGTGGGTTCAAACCTGGTCTTGGCCAGAAACTGCAAAAAAAATTGAAATAAATAAACAATTAGAAATTGGTAAATGTGTGTAGATGGCTGCCTTCCTGACTGAGTCAACAGTGACCGCAGCGATGTTGCATAACAAATGTTCCTCAAATCAATCGCCTAAAACAGTGACTTATTCCTTTTCGTGTAGCTGTAGGTCAGCTGGCTTAGGCAGGGCTGGGCTCCGAGCCCAGAGGTGGAGCCATTTCTCTCCACGTGTCTGTCACCCTCCTTGGACAAGTGGGCTAGCTGAGTCATGATCTTTCCAGGGTGACAGCAAAAGCACATGAGGATGGCAGAATCAGGTGAGCTTTTTAAAGCTCAGATGAGGCTCAGACTAGGCTTGCCAGCACAGTCACATGGCCACACCCAGCATCAGCAGGGTGGGGACGTCATGGTCCCCACCTGGCAAGAGGACTGTGGTGACATGCAGCAGAAAGCATGGGTAGGAAGGGTCACCTAGGAAAGACTGAGGTACCCTCCTGCTATTGATCTAGGCCTGTGTCATGAGGTGGGTAAAGCAACCACTTTTTGTGTATTTATATATATTTACTTTGTGATTTCTATATCAGTTAGGAATTAAGTTTGGCTGTTAGTATTAAGGTGTGGGAAAGCCAGTGGATCACGAGACGACTGCCATTGAAAAGGTAGTTGGTGACTCATGGTTCCCTGGAGGAGGGACACAGCACCACAGGCAGGGCCACACAGAGGCAGCAGGTTCATCAGGAGGCAGAGAGTGAGGAGGGGACTGTGGCAGGAGCCTGTCCTGTGCTTCCTGCAGGGAGAAAAGATGAGGGGTCAGCAGACTTAGGATGGGCCAGTTGAGGAATTTTATTGGCTCTGGGGCACAGGGCTCTCTGATGCCTTGTCCTGGGTAACCAAGCCAGAGGATACCTCCAACTGGAGTGAGTTGTGGGCTCTGGCCTGGCCAGTTTACAGACAAGGCTGTGCTCAGGTAGGTTTTTCATTGTCAGGGTAATTAGGTAGCCCGAGGCCAGGCAACTTCCTTAGGGTCAGTAAGCCCATAGATGCTAAAATATCAAAGTAAAAAGACAGGCTTAATATAGCCTGGGATGTGTTATCAAGAATCTAACTTTCTTCTGTCTGCTCTTCCACCCTTAAAGCATCCAGCTTCTGATTTTCCTCTTGGTTCAATCTGGCTGCAGGAGCTCCAGCCATCACATCACATGTGTATTTTCGATGTCAGAAATGATGCCTATCTTTCATTTGAGAAGGCTTTCTGAAATTTCCAGCTGTCAAAGTCCTTCTGTATCTCAAAGGCTAAGAGTTAGTCAAAAGGCCACACCTGATTGCTAGAGAGGCCGAGAGGTAAAGTGTTACAGCTGGGCTTACTGCCAGCCTGAATAAAATCAGGTTTAACCTACTAAAGAGAAGGGAGAGACTAGACAGTGGGTAGGCAAATAACTGTTTATGGGAAGCGACTCTGGTTTTCCATTAACAACAGCGATAGGAAGCGCCTGATAATTATGTTGATTTTGGGGAGAGTGAGCCTATGTAATGAAGAAATTCAGTATATTAGGTCAATAATAAAGCACGTGCTGCACCAGGGTGGAATTGTGAGGGTGGTACCCAGTGATGGAAGATTTGGCGGCTGACACACATGGAAAAGGTTGTGGCAACAGAAGTTTTAATGTATTTGCTGGGCCCACAGTGGGGGCCCCCCATTCCGGGCTAGGAGTGGCAGACATGCACGTTCATTCAGATCCACCAGAGTCCCGCAGCTCAGAGTCACGCAGCCGGCGCGTGGCCTGTCTCGTGACCAGGCTACTGTGTGGCACCTCCCCACCCACACACGTGCTGAGGCAGCCCCTCTCTTTGTGAGCACCACTAAAATGGTACATGCCCCCGGTGTTCCATGTCTGTCCCCTATGTGGAGGCCACCGCCGAGGATGGAGGGGCTCGGGGGTTGTTGGAAAAGGCATCTTACCCTTCTAAAGCTGTGAGCACACATTGTAACTTTTTCATTTCCTTAGAGGCTCTTCCTCCTTCCACAAAGAGCACTGACTCTAGCTAATGCGAACACAGTTTCCACTTTGGTTGCTGTCTTGTTCCCAGGTCACGGTGGCTAATGAGAAGTGAAATCATTTGAATTCAGATTTTATCTTCTCCTTTTCTCTCTGCAGTTGAGCAATGCGTGGGGCATCCCCTGGTAGGCCAGGCCTGTGGGCAGAAAGAGCAAGCCCCATGTCGGCAAGGACTCCCCTCCCCGTCGCCGCAGCACGTGGCTGTGCACACCGTGTGGGGCTGCTCTGTGACGTGGGGGTATCCAAAACCACTGAGAAAAACAAACACCCACTACTCAGGAAAACATGTACTCTTCCTCCACAGTCCCCCCTGGGGTGTGCTGGGTGAACTTTTGAAAGAGAAGCTGCGTGTCCAGGGAGCGGTATTGTCCCAAGGACCTGGGGCCGTGGACATGAGAACATAGTGCAGCTCACAAGGGGTCCCCAAATCCTTCTCTGACGTGTTTCCTCTCCTTGCCCTGAGGGTGATTTCCCAGCCTCTGAGTTGGGATACTGAGGTGGGCTAGGGGTGGGGCCGTGTATACTCAGAGATGGGAGACCCCTGCTCTCGCCCCTCCCAGAGCACCCCTATAACTGCCTCCTGGGACCAAAGGCCTCAGGTGGTGACAACAAAGCTAGCCGGCTGTGGATCCCACATCTATGTGCCTCAGTTTCCCCCTCAGTGAAATGGAGACCAGCACTTCTCCTGCCTGGAAGGGCTATTGTGAGAACTCCAGTTAATGAGGTAAAGGATGGGAGGCCCAGTAGCCCTCAGCAAGAGGTTTGGGAATCCCAGGCTGTAAGGCAGATGGTAAGAGGTTAACTGCCTCCAACGAATAACTGCTTGAATCTTGGACTACATTGGCATGGAGCTTTTAATACTTCTGATTGTTTCTTCCTTATTTTGCCTTTTATGGTTGTGAGGGTGACAGCAGGACCAATTTCCTAAATGGGAGAGGTTTTCTCACTCAGTCCAAGAACCTCTTTCTCTCTGGGGGTCTTGAGGAGTGTGGGGCAGAGCATGGTGGGCCCAAGACCTGCGAGTTTACCGAGGGATGCGCTGGCAGGAAGAGGAAGCTCGGGGCAGCTGAGGGAAACCAGGCCCTTCATGGCAGAGCTCAGTGTGGGCCCCAGCTGGCTGCCACCCAGAGGTGACCGAGGCAGAACCACACGCATGGGAGGTGGGGCCGAGGGAAATGTCAACACCACCATGCAGGGAGCTGGGAGCAGCCTGGGCGCCCAGCTCCTGGAAGGCTAGGACGTAGTTGGTAGAAGGAAGTGCCCCACAGAACACAGAGCTGGCACCAGGCTGCCGGCCTGCCCACACCCTCACATGCAGAGCAGAGGCAGAGAGGTGGCAGGGACTGCACCAGCACCAGGGGGGGCTCTTGAGGTCTCTGCTGGGGGTGGGGAGACCTGCCCACCCTCACATGTGGAGCAGAGGCAGAGAGGTGGCAGGGGCTGCACCAGCACCAGAGGGCGCTCCTGAGGGCCCTACATGGAGGGGGAGACCTGCCCACCCTTACATGCAGAGCAGAGGCAGAGGTGTCAGGAGCTGCACCATCACCAGGGGGCGCTCCTGAGGGCCCTGCTGGGGGTGGGAAGACTGCCCACCCTCTGGACCAGGTTCCTTTGCCATCTCACAGCCCTGTGGCCTTGATTTGGTGGTGGGGCTGTGTCTGAGCCCAATGCAGAAGAGCACCCCCATGAAAAGTGGGCTGACCTCATAACTGTTGCCATTTTAAGTGAGGAGAGTGAAGGTCACAGAGGTCACAGCGTTTGTGTACACGTCCAACGACAGAGGTAAAACTCCAGGCCAGGGTGTGTAATGCTGATTACATGCAGTGAGGTCTGTAGAAGCGCCCTCGGGGCAGCTGACAAGGGTTCTCAGCACGCGCTGGTGAAATGCATGGAATGGGACTGTGGGTCAGAGCTGGCATGGACACCTGTGGTCCAGGGTGGTTCTGTGTGGGGCAGATAGCCAGAGAAAAAGCAAACTGATGGTGTCTGTGGGCCACCAGTGCCCTGGGCCTGCATGTTATCTTCAACTTGGTCTGCTCGGAAGGAACAAGGGCCCCACCCTCAACCCGGGAGCCTTCCCTTGTCCAGAGTAGCACCGGCCGGGCTGCAGAGTGCTGGCTTGTCCAGGGTAGCACCGGCCGGGCTGCAGAGTGCTCGCTGCGTGAGGCTGCTGGAAAAACAGTCTGTCACTGCCTTGTTCCTCTCTCCTGGTTTCTGGGGTTTGTCGCTATTTTCCTGGGGGGCTTCTTTTAGGCTCACTCCTCTGAGTATCTTGTCTCCCATTTTCGTGATGGCTCCCCTTATAGTCTTCTTCCAATAAGAATCAGGTGTTCATTTTATAAACAGTAGAAAATCTTTTTATTTTTTCTTTACGAGACCATTGACCCAGAAAAAAAAAATCGATCAAGGGCATGACTAAACAACTGAATGGAGGGTGATTTTTTTTCCCTTTTAGAAAAATGCGGTCACTTCCATGCCGTGCATTGTAGATTATAAAGGGAAGATAAAACTCTATTTGACAAGTCCCACGCTAGGTGCACTCAGGATTGTGGGAGGAGAGGGCAGGGGGAGTCCGAGAGAGGTAGGAGGTGTTAGAGATCCAGAAAACACAGGGCACAAGCTCTGCTGGTTTTGCTGGAAGGGTCCGTTCAATGGTCAATGGACTTTGGAAAGGTTCCTTCTACCACTGTCTTCCCTGTGACATGTTCACTTGGCCAACAATGCTACTCTGTTTCTTTCCCTGAGAGATCTGCCTTGTTACAGAGAAGATTTGGAGTGACCTACATGCCCATCCACACAGGAAGGGTTAGATAAACCAGGACACATTCATGGCTTGCTGTGATTACAAAGGAGACAGATCTAGTTTGGGCTATGGAAAAGTCTGTAGGACATGAAGTTAAGGGAAAAAATGAAGTTCTGTTTATGGAAAAGAAAAAGATGGGACCGGGAAGGGTGGGTTCCCTGTAATCGCAGCACTCTGGGAGGCCGAGGCAGGTAGATTGCCTGAGCTCAAAAGTTGGAGACCAACCTGAGCAAAAGCAAGACCCTGTCTCTAATAAAAATAGAAAAACTAGCTGGGCACTGTGGTGGGCGCCTGTAGTCGGAGCTACTTGGGAGGCTGAAGTAGGAGGATCGCTTGAGCCCAGGACTTTGAGGTTGCTGTGAGCTTTGATGCCACGGCACTCTACCAAGGGCACAGAGTGAGACTCTGTGTCAAAGAAAAGAAAAGAAAAAATTGTAAAATGAAATTCTATGGAGGTGAGACACATGAGTGTGGATGTGTAGAAAATTCTAGAAGAATACACAGCAAAGTGATAGGGTTGGTAACCTGAGGGAATAGTGAGACACTGCCCCATATTTTGTCATTTAAAATAAATAACAATTTTTAAGTCAACAGATGCAATGGGTGTTCACAAAGTACCATTTACAGCTCTTCACCTGCCACAAAAAGTCCATTGGAAAGCCCTGAACAGCCCTCCAGTAGAACTTGGGCAGAGCCACACGTTCTAAAGTGACCTTCTCTGAGGGCTAGTTCCAGTCAAGTCGGGGTTTTCCTGCCTAAGTGCCTTCGTGTCAGTAATCGGTTAATCAGTAGGCCACGCCCGTGTAACAGAGCTCCCCACAGCTCAGTGGCTTAAGACAGCAGCCGTTTACATCACTTCTGGTCTGCAAGTCCGTGGGTAGCCTGGGCTCAGCTGAGTGCATCTTCTGATCGCAGCTGGACTCCTCATGTGTGGTCAAGCAAAGCAGTTCTGTGTCCGGGGATCACCTGGCTGCTGGCTGGGGTGATGAGAGGCAGTGGAGGTACCTGGGATGTGTGTGGGATTGTCCAGCAGGTTAGCCAGCAGGGTCACAGGGTAGCAGCTGGGTTTCAAGAGACCAAGTGGAAGATGCAAGACCTTTCACACCTAGGCCGGACCTGGCACAGCATCACTTTTACTGTGCTGTGTGGGTCCAGACAAGTCACAAACCCAAACTCAAGCCTTGCTTGAGGAGGAGCTGCAGGGGTGCAGGGGAGTAGATGGGAAGGGTGCAGTGGGGTGGGGGATGATTGAAGCCATTTTGCAGTCAGCCCACCGACTGACCAAAATATGCTTCCAAGTGTGTCTCAGAAAAGACAAAGCATTTCTTAGAACTATTTTTGATAATTACTTTTCTCTGTCCCAGGGATGTCACAGAGGTGGTTAGGGAATTGTCTTGATGGCTCTGATCCAGGCCAGCAGAAGCAGCCCTGCTCCCGTAAAAGGCTCTTTAGGTTGATTGTCATTATCTCTGTACTCCCCCCACCCCAAACACAGCTCACTCAGCTCATTCATTTTCATATCCTCAACCCCTAGCCAGTCCCTGGCGCATTGGTTTAATGCATAAATGCACTAACTCCAATCACAGCCATTTCTCATGAGCAGACATGATTATAGGCTGATTGCAGAGCTGGGTAATTTTGTTCACATGCTTTCTGTGGCTGTTTGTATGCACAAGTGTGATTTTGAAAGATAAAAAAAGAGGTTTGTTTTTTTTCTCACCATAACAAAATATCAGTTTATTGTAGAAATTTTGGAAAATATGAAAAAATGATAGAAAAAACTGAAATGGCCCTAATGCAGTTACCCCGAGACAGCCAGCACCCTGTTTTGTGGTCTGTCCCTTCAGGCCTGTGTCAGTGTGAGCAAGGGGAGATGTCTGGAACCGTGGTCTGCCAACAGAACGTGCAGGTGCTCCTGCGTAAGTACTAGTTGGGGGGGGGGCGCTGGCCTCTACCTGCCATGCGGGGCATTCTCGGTCTTGTTTACCAGGGTTCTCTGTCCCTCATTTTGTACAACCCTCTATTTTTTGCTAAGTTGCTTCTGAAATGAGAAAGTGAGAATGCAGCATTTTGAAGCTGGGCGTGGAGCTCATCTCCTTACCAGCACAGAGGAGAGCCAGAGGTCTGCTCAAAGCACCCAGCAAGTTAGGGCAGAACGGGGTCTCTTGATTCCTAGCCTAGGAGGTCCCAGACCACCTTGTGAGGCCTCCTCATCACTCAGAGGCCTTCTCCACAGCAAACGCAGGAGAAAAAAGTGCCCTGATTTCACCAGGAAGCAATCTGGAGATGGGAGAACCTTTTCAGGAGGGCACCTCCTGCATTGGTCTAAGCGAGTCACAGGCACAGACTCAAGCCCACCCTAGTTCCTACCCCTCTACTCCATACCTCCCGTGGCTCCCACCTTCCTTGAGACAAAAGAGTCCTCACAAAAGCCTTCAGGGCCCCTACCCTCTGTGTCCTCCAGCTACAGCTCACTGGTCTCTTCTCTGTCCTCATCCTCCAGGCCTCATCTAAACCTTCTGCTATTCCCTCTGCCAGGAATATTTGTCCCCAGACCAAAGATGGCTTCCTGTCCCCTTCCTCTGTCTGCACCTTCTTGGCAAGGCCTTCTGTGGAACTGTAACCCTCAGCCTACACCCCACGCCCTGCTTGAGGTTCCCCAGAAACTCTGGGGGTCAGACCCACTCTACACAGTTTATTGGCCGGCCCTCCTGGAAGAATGAAGATCTGTGCTGGGCCTGTCCCCTGCCAAGGACCAGACCCATGCCCTCCGCACACAGCACAGGCTCAGTGTGTACTTGGCTGAATGAAAGATGAATGGGATTTTAAATGCAGGGGGCTAGACATAAAGAAATTGGGTAGGCATTGCACATTTTTCCTTTTATGATGACTGTTATATCTGAATTTATTAATTCATTTTTGTTTGGTTTTGGTGTTTTTGAGATACTTGTAAGTAACATGTAGTTGCAAAAAACAGAGCAGAGAAATCTTTGCACCACTCATCCAGTTTCCCCCAGTGGCAGCACCTTACAGAAATACAGTGAAATTACCACAACCAGAACACTGACATGAATATGGGAGTGGCTTCTCAGTAGGGAACCTCCAGCTACATCCATAGACTTGTGGACTTAATTCTGGAGGCTTTGCAGTGGGCAGCTCTGGGAAGCATTTTCACTGGTCCTGTTCACCCCGAGGGTGGTATTTGTTTGAAGACCTTGAGGAGGCACTGAGCTTCCTGAGTTCTGGTGATAATGTTCTTTAGTCCGGAGTTATGGGGAGGTTCCAGGATGAAGTTTTTTCTGATCCAAAAGTCAAGATAGGCCCTGTTAAATAGCAGAAGGGTTGAGAGTTTGAATTAATCAGTGTATTTGCTCACTTCAGGACCAGAAATGCACAGTGAAATGGGGGGTCTGCGGCACTCTGGGCCCTGCCCAGGCATCTCTACACATGCCAGCCCCAGGCTGTGCTGTGGTGAGGCTGGGTCTGCAGAGAGGGAGCAGCTCCCTGGGGAAGGGGACGGAGGCTCCGCAGGGAGGAAGTGACACCTACAAGGAGCCTTGAAGGCTGCATGGAAGTTTGTGAGGTGGGTAGGGGAAGGCAGCTTTCCTTGCAAAGAGAATCACATTTACAAAGAACAGAGTCACCTGACAGTGAGATGCAGAGAGGGAGCTGTATGACCCGCGGTTGTCGGCGCCTAAGTGAGAAGAAGCCGGGAATGCTGGTCGGCTTGGGTCAGCAGGCTGAATGAACCCCACAGGCTGCGGGGGCAAACAGCAAGCATGTATGGTCTCACAGTTCTGCAGGCTGGAGGTATGACATCAAGGTGTCTGCAGGGCTGGGCTGTCCACGGCCTCTCTCCTTGGCTGGCAGAGGCCGACTTCTTCATCTGTCCTCATGTGCAGTGAAATTGGGGGTCTGCGGCCCCCTGAGCCCTGCAGCACTGTGGATGTCTGTCCTAATCTCTTCAGTTGCCCACCCCGGCAACCTCCTCCTGACGTATCACCTCTGTGAAGACCCTGTGTCCAAACACAGCCCCACTGTGAGCTGGAGGGTTGGGGCCTCAGCATACGGACGGGAGTGGACGCCCGTGACGCCCTGATAGGAGAGTAAGGGGAGGTGTGAAGGCTCAGAGTCCTGTGGCCACGACTGTGTTAGGAATTTCACCTTTCTCTCTCTCTGGAGAGTCATCAGGAAGGCACCGTGTCAACAGACTGAGACGTACTGGCCCGGATTCACAATAATTGACATTTCCTTTGAATGATCCTCCAAATGCCAGGTGCCTCTTTGTGGTGCAGAGGGAAACCCAGTCTGACGCTGTTGGAGGGAGAACATGCTTTCATGGGAAAGAATTAGCCAGCCCTGCCTCTGCTGTGCTAGCACCATTCCCTCAAGTATGATCACACGTAGCTTTAGACTTAGGATGACTACAACGCTGTCATGCAGAGACTACTCCTGAATCTTCTTGCTAATTACTTTCCACTCTACCTAATGCCTTTGATACTCTGGCTTTTCCCCTCCTGAAATCCTCAGTGGACTTGGGAAAAGAGAACATCTGGTCCATGTTTTACACCAGGTCCCAGAGTGCTAGGTTGAGACTAAGTTCTGGTCTGAGGAGCCCTGCCACGACGTGTCTCAGTCACTGTATGTGAAGGCTCAGAGGTCTGAGTTACCTCAGGGAACATCTCTGGGGAGAGGACCCGGCTCCAACCAGGGCTCCTGAGTATCTCCTCTGGGAGTCACTGAGGAGCTGGGACAGAGCTGGAGCTTGTGTCTTGATGGAGCCTGAGACTTTCTTTCTCAGGAGTTGGGACGTCCACTTGCTGGTGACTGCCCCACCTCTCCCTGTGCTCCGAGCCTCTCTGCGCCTCCTATTTGCCCTGACACGAACCTCTCGTCTTATAACCCAAGAAACCACAATCTCTCATTCTGATTAGTTTTCTGCTACGAGCCTGGCCCTTTCTACATGCTGGAGATAAAAATAAAATGAGGCATTCTCCCCCTAAGATGCACACAGTCTGGAGCTGTGAACTCTGGGCACGCAGGGGAAGGCCAGAGAGGCTTCCTAGGGAAAAACAAGGTACTCAGACCTTCCTCGGGAGTGTGGGGTGTTCTGCATGGGTGTGTGAGAGGGCAAGGATGGTTGAGTGGGGTAACTGGGCAGCCTTGGGTGGTGCAGCCTCCCAAGTCCTAGGCCAAGTCTCCAGGCTCCCTACAGCCCATCAAAGGGCAGGAGCTGAAGGGGGGGCCAGGGCGCTTCCTGCTTCTGCTGAGTTGGAGGTACAGAGACAGCATGGGGGGGTGGGGGGGAGAGAGGAGGTTTCTAACAGACAAGGATCCCACTCTGGATAGCAGGTGTCTCAATCATCCTCTAGATAGCAGGTGTCTCAATCATCCTCGGAGAATAAGGCCCATCAGATTCACAGACCTATGAGGGAGGAGGAGGGAGGGGCAGGTGGATTTGGGGCTGCCGGTAGGGTGGGAGCCTGAGAGCAGGGCAGGGAGCAGAGTAGAAGGAAGAGGGCCAGCCCTAGGAGAGGGGAGGGAGGCCAGGAGAGAGAGGTGAGCTGCCCTCGTAAGAGGTGGATGAGGGGGAGAGACAAGGAACACCAGAGACCCCGGTTGGGAGGGGACATAAAGGTCCAGTTTGAAGCAGGTGGGAAACATGGGATGGGACAGAAAACAAGTCTGAGCCACAGCACGTGAGGTGGCTGAGGGCCACAGGGAGGAAGCGGAGGTCACGGCACGTGCGGTGGCCACAGGGAGGAAGGGGAGGTCACGGCACGTGCGGTGGCCGAGGGCCACAGGGAGGAAGGGGAGGTCAGGGCACGTGCGGTGGCCGAGGGCCACAGGGAGGAAGGGGAGGTCAGGGCACGTGCGGTGGCTGAGGGCCACAGGGAGGAAGGGGAGGGGGAAGGGACGCAGTGAGGATAGCCAGGGAGCACTGGGGCGGTGGGCAGAGGAGGAGAGACTACTACCTGCCCCCGGGGTGCCTAGAGAGACAGCAGAAATGTGGAAAAGACCCTTCTGGAGCAGCCATGTTAGAAAACTCAGGGAAAACCAGCACCTGTGGGGGCTTCCAGCTGCACGCGATCCTGTCCTAGCAATCCACCCTCAGTCCTGCTGTGCCCCAACACCCTGCAGTGCCTCTTTGATTTCCACGTGCCTCCTTTCTGTCTGGGCCACTGCTCCCCCATGCCGCTGGCCACTGGGTCTCTTGTTCTGTTCAAACTGTACTCTTACCTTCACTTCAGAAATGTCTAAATAACTGTGAGTGCAACCAGGGGCCGGCTGGTGAGCAAGGGGGGCTGTGCAGCCCCCTCCTTCCACCCTCCCCTAGGCTGTCTGCTCCCGCTCACAGAGTCGCAGCGGTGACAGCAGTGTGGGGAAAGGACCCTCTCTGGCCATAGCCATGGTAAAGCCTGGGTGGCTTCTGGGGAGGCTGGGTCTGTCCAGGAGGATGGATGGACTCCAGACTCCACATCAGGGGCTCCAGTGTACTAAAGTGCCCTCATTCCAGCAAGAGCAAATGCAGGCCTCTGTGCCTGCCACCCTGGTCTGCTGTCTGTGGTGAACATACACTGCGTTGTAGACTTACTTACTCTACACCTGTCTTTCCCTCAGTAAACTTTGTTTCATGCTGCCCTTAAAAAAAAAAAAAAAAAAAAAATAGAACAAGCACAAAGGTAGAGAAAAACTAACATCCCCTGGTCTCCCTCTGCATGGCAGGGGCAGACTGACAGCCCTGGGCTCCCTCTGCATGGCAGGGGTGTTTACTGCCTTCTCGCTGAAGGCTTTAGCAACCCACCAGGCAGGTCCATAATCCCCAATGCTGATCTTCCCTGATGGAAGACCAAGGGACTTAGTGACGAGATAGTTTGCTGAGATCACACCTAAAACATAGCAGCCAGGTTTTAAACCCAGATCTGATGCTGGCACCTGTGCTTTCTGCTACCTTTTGGGGACTCAGCCAGTCACAGCAGCCCACACGTTAGTCAGAATATAGTTTCTTCAAGCTCACACAAATAAAGATGATCTTTTTTTTTTAAGAGACAGAGTCTCACTATGTCGCCCTGGGTAGAGTGCTGTGGCATCACAGCTCACAGCAACTTCCATCTCCTGGGCTTAGGCGATTCTCCTGCCTCAGCCTCCCGAGTAGCTGGGACTACAGGCGCCCGCCACAACGCCCGGCTATTTTTTTGTTGCAGTTCGGCAGGGGCCGGGTTTGAACCCGCCACCCTCGGTATATGGGGCCGGCGCGCTACCCACTGAGCCACAGGCGCTGCTCGAATAAGGATAATCTTAAGATATAAAGATGATCTTTAGACACAAAGTAATTTAAGATTATTTTACAAAATCCAGGTCAAGTCAGGAATTTGCCTAATTTGACATATTGTTGTCAATCCCCTTGACAGTTCCTCCCCCTTTGTTTGGTTCTAAACATATGTAGAATGGAAAATTTTTGCTTAATATTAAATATTTCTCTGAAGTTTAAAAGCCCTTGGGATTGTTGGTCGTGTGGCTTCAGAACTATTAGGAATGGGCAGAGCACCCTGCTGTTTTGTTACCAACTTTTAAGCCCTTGATCTCACCTCATCCAGGGGGTTTCTGGTGGTGAATGCCTCTCCCCACCGCTGGTCTGTTGCTGTTTATAAGTCAGAGGCACTTTCTGTGTATGCCGCCTTCATCAGAGAGACCTGAGGGAAAGCTCTGGGTGATTCTGGTCAACCCAGAACCACCCAGAGCCCTAGGGATTCCTGAGAGGGAAACCCAAGGAGAGAATGCCTGTGCAGGCCTGGTCCCAGTGCAGGCGTGGCCCCGGACGCCGTCCTGATCCCACAGAACCAGCCTCCCTCCTTTCCCTGAAACCCAAACCACCATCCCACAGTGTGGTACAAAAGGAAGATATCCTGCTGGGTGCCAAGAACCGTAGTTATGACACTTTTTGTCACGCTGTTTCCTCTTATTTATACAGTGGAGAGTAGGATGTTTTCAAATAAGTCTTCTAAATATGAAATCCCGAGAATGCATTACTTCGGAAATGCACCATTAACAGCCTTTTAGTTGGGTACATTATAAAGCATGTTGTAACAGCTAAAAAAAAAAAAAAAAAAAAAAAATCTGAGCTGAAATGTGTTCCCATAGCCCATATGCTGAATTCTGGCATCTTTATACCTTTTTCAAGCTGTTGTTAATTAGTAAAGAAATTAATTTCTGCCTCTATCTCCTTAGTAAAATGAGCAGGAGCTCAGATGGGATAGCTGCCGAGGGAACCGCCCGCCCTCAAGCGAGGCACCTCAGCAGCGGCTGGGAGGTGAAAACAGGCTGTGCTGAACCTCCCCGAGTGGGGACTTGGACCGTCAGCCAGAAGAAGAGGAGGAAATGCCTTTTGTTGAGGGAAACAAACTGTTTTCCAGGCCAACAAGCTGTGATCTTGGACTTTGTGCCATATGCATGTTTTTTAGGAGAGAGAGGAGTACAGCGCCCTGCCCCAGCGCAAGGACACCATGTGGGTAGCAGGCAGGCCGGTCTAACCTGGGTCACACCATTTCTCTTGTCCCTTTGACCTGTGACTTTGAGTCTTCCTTTGTTACTCCACTCTCTGCTGGGACACTTGTTTTTAGTGTTAGTGGACTATGCTGGCCGATGGCCAAACATATTTTTTTGCTGGCAGAAAAATGGCCATGTGTGGCCTTCTCTCTGAGGATGTAGTTCCTTTACCTTTAATTTGCCATTGGTCTTATTTTCTTATACTGTGATACATAATGCAGGCACTAGTGGCATTTCTCTCTTTTTCTTTTTTCTTTTTTTGAGACAGAGGCTCACTTTGTCCCCTTCGATAAGAGTGCCATGACTACATAGAGCTCACAGCAACCTCTAACTCTTGAGCTCAAGTGATCCCCTGCCTCAGCCTCCCGAGTAGCTGGGACTACAGGTGCCCACCCCAACGCCCAGCTAGTTTTTCTTTTTGGAGACGGGGTCTCACTCTGACTCAGGCTGGTTTTAAACTCCTGAGCTCAAGCAATCCACCCTCCTTGGCCACCCAGAGTGCTGGGCTTACAGGTGTGAGCCACCGTGCCGGCCACTAGTACCATTTCTGTTACTGGATGTCAAAGAAGCATAGAAAATAAGCCCTACATTCACGGAAAACTGGGTTTGAAACTGTGATTTTTAAATTTTTTAAAAGCACATCAAGTTGCAGCCAAAACTTGAAACTATTTTATTGAAAATGACCTGTCCTCACAGCAGCCAGACTGCAAAAGCCTTTGTCTCCTGACGGGCTGAACTCCCCACCCAGCCCCTGATGCCTTCCCCTGGGAACCAGGAGACAGAGGGATGTTGACCCAACAGGAAAGCAAATCATACTCCGTGGCTGTTCTTGCTGGAAGGCACATCCACAGTCACCCGCACCTAAACCTTCTGCCCCTCTCCAAGGCACGTGCTGTGGTGCCCTGGCACTGCTGATGAAGGGCAGAGTTGGGGGGAGATCTAATGGAGTTCTATCCTGCCTGGGATACCGAGGGCTGGTGGGGATGACCTGAGAAGACCGTGCCTCTGGAGCACTCTCAACCCACCCTGCCCCCACCTAGGGTCACAGGTGGGCCAGGGTGTCTGGGGAACACCAGCAGTCTGTGTTGGATGGGTACCATTTTCCCTCCCAAGAAACCACTCAGGAGCACGGGGGAGCAGGCAGGACCTTGATCTGGGGGCAACACACGTGCTCTGTTGTATCTTTTTCGTTCTCATCCACATGACCCACCGTGTCCCTGATACCTGTCTTGTGGATGAGGGTCCCACTGGGTGTGCTGCAGATGAGGGAGGAGGAGAACCTTCCACTCACGGGCTGTGGGGAGATGTGGGGTCTTGGTTCTTCTGACTCTCTCTGCAGGGCACAGGCATGCTCGGCACCTGACCTCTGAGGGGCTGAGAGCCCTGTGATTAGGACCACTGGGGTGGGCCCTGCACACATGGGTTGGCTGCAGTGACAGCAGCTACCCCGGGGCTGTGACAGGGCCTCATACATGCACCGCAGCCTCCCAGCTCGGAGCAGCCCAGAGGAGCCCTCACACCGCTCTGGGGCTTTCTGCCCTCATCCCTGCCTGGGCAGGGTTTGTTCAAGGCTGGCTGTCAATGAAATTGGGCATCCAGAATCCAGCAGTGGGAGCCCCTCCCCTACCTCGGCACCAGCCCCTTTTGGGCCCCTCTGGCCTCTCCTCCCCTCCAGTACAGGAGGTTTCCTTCCAGGCGGTTTTCCTTCCAGGTCAGCATCCTGCCATTGTCCCTGCACTGATGACTTTGTCCTTCACCTGGAATACATGTTTTTCCTGAAAAGCTAGGGCCCAGTTTCTGTGACTCAGGCATCAGGCTGCGTCCTCCAGGGCGGCCCACATGGAGCTGGCTATAGCTGGCCTTGGGCTGCGTCCTCCAAGGCGGCCCACGCAGAGCTGGCTGGAGCTGGTCTCGGGCTGCGTCGTCCAGGGCGTCCCACACAGAGCTGGCTGGAGCTGGCCTCGGGCTGCGTCCTCCAGAGCAGACCACACGAAGCTGGCCGGAGCTGGCCTTGGGTTGCGTCCTCCAGGGTGGCCCACACGGAACTGGCTGGAGCTGGCCAGAGCTGGCCTCGGGCTCTGCAGAGCTGTCGCTTCCCCTCTCTGAGACCCTCCCAGTGGGAGGGCAAGGCCTGCCAGTGTTGATGGGGCCGCAGCCCTAGGGTTAGTGACATTCACTGAGACTTTAACACAGGGACAAGGATGAGCAAGTATGGATAAGCACTGTATGATTCCACTTACGTGAGGTCCCAGAGGAAGTCAGATTCATGACTACAGAGAGTGGAATGCTGGGTGCCAGGGCTGAGGGGAGTCAGTGCTTAACAGATCCCAGGCTTCAGTCTGGGAGGAAGGAAGAGGTCTGAGAGGGACAGTGGTGCCTCTGCAGAGTCAGTGTGTGCGGCTGAGCTGTGCACTCAGAATGGTTAAATAAATTTATATTATGTGTATTTACCACAATTTTTATTAAAACAATAAAACTAGTAGAGTCAACGTTATCCAGCTTCTTTTGAACTCTTGGGATATTGGGCCACTCTGGACTGACTTTCCTGTGTGGCCTCGATTTGCCAAGGGGCAGGACCTGCCCCCTCCCCCCCCCACACACACAAGGTGGCCAGTTCTGTGTGTGTGTCTGTCCCTGGGCTGCACCTGTGGTTTCTGAATCTCTAATGTGTGCTGCTTCTAGACGCTGGCCAGCATACAACAGGTGCTTAGTAGCACACACCAGGGCTGGCTGCACATAGGAGGCATAAAAGAAAGAGACTCCAGGGCCTCTACAGCTTCAGAGAAGTGACACATTACCTATCTCTGTCACCCTGGAGGAGGCACTGTGGACACCCTGGCGGTGTGCAAGTATTATCAAAATCCTAGGCCCTTGG
Organism: Loris lydekkerianus; assembly: GCA_963574355.1. Classification (NCBI taxonomy): domain Eukaryota; kingdom Metazoa; phylum Chordata; class Mammalia; order Primates; family Lorisidae; genus Loris; species Loris lydekkerianus. The sequence goes on from CAUYPK010146202.1 coordinate 23,912, forward strand.
GCAGTGCCTGTGGCTCAAGGAGTAGGGCACTGGCCCCATATGCTGGGGGTGGTGGGTTCAAACCCGGCCCCGGTCAAAAACTGCCAAAAAAAAAAAAAAAAAAATCCTAGGTCTTGCTGCCCTCAAAGTCCTCCTCAAGGTCACTGCCATGGTGAGTTTGGAGTATATCCTTCCAGACAATTTTCTGTTTTTTGATATACATCATATATGAGTCCATAGAAAAGAGTTGTTTTATTTTTTTATTTTTACAAACATCGTTGTGAGCTAGTAGAAGCCATTCAGCAACTTGGGTTTCTTCCTTCTGGTGTGTGCCTTAGAGGTCCTCAGGGAGACTCCAAGGTTCCCAGTGGTCAGCCATTGAAAGGAGACCCAACGAACAATACTTGATTATTTCTGGTTGGCGGGGGCAGGAGTGGTTTGATTTTTAGTTTCACCTTTGCAATCAGCATTTTCTGACCACAGCATGCCAGCGCTGATCCAAGCCCTGTACACGGATCATCTCAGTTCAGCGCACCAATCGTCTAAACAAGTTGGGGGCTCTTAATACCCCAATTTGCAGAGGAGGAGACTGAGGCCCAAAGAAGTTGGACGCTCGTCCACAAGGGCTTCCCATAGTGAGGCCAGAGGTGACCTGACCTCACGCTGAGCAGCTGCTCCATGCTGTCTGGGTTTTTCACTTGTCTGTGGGTCACTGTCCCTGCAGTGAACGACGCCTGTATCATTTAAATGCAGGTGGTTTTTCTAGTCCACGTGGTGCCTCCTGGTAAGAAGTGTCCCCAGCCCTGGACTTGCTCTGTGTCTGCCTGTCTGGGTGGCAGCGACTAAGCATGTGGCTGCTGAGCGTGTGCAACGTGGCTGGTGAGATGGGGAACTGACCTTTCCAGTTTTTCACTTTAATTAACTTAGTACAGCTGCCCCATGAGCTGCCTGCATTGGACAGTGCAGATTGGTGCCACTTCTTGCCACAGCCGTGCTGTGCTGTCCAGTGATGTGGAGGGAGTTCATGCCCTGCTACAAATGCCAGGCTCCCACCTGCCATCTTGGCACACTCGGGACACTCACTTCTGTGGGGACTGGGCGGGAAGTTGAGCAGTGTACCCAGATGGTGAGGTGGGCAGAGAGGGCCAGAGGGCCTGTCTCCAACCTCTTCCTGGGCACGGCAGAGAGGGGTCTCGGGGCTCAAGCTGTAGGATGCTTACCAACCTGGCAGATTGCTTCTACCCAGGGCCTCCTAGTACTGGTCTGTTATTTTGAGCAATCCAGGACCAAGTGGGTGGTGAACTCCTGAGGCCTGACTACAGCCCCCAGGCCCCGTTATTGTGCAGGGAGAGCTGTGAGTCAGTAAAACAAGGCCTCCTGAGAGGTCTTGCTTGCTGCTGTGTTTGCTTGAGGAATCAACAAGAAAGAGCTAGATTATCATTTCCCACTTCCAGGAACCACAGCACTTCTGACATTATTCTCACCACGATAATATCACTGTGCGCAATGTGCAAGTGCATAATTAATGCCGTGTTTGAGAAGCAGCAGATAATCTCACTGTTTCCTAGAGGTAGTCAGTGATGTCCTGGAATTGAAAATGAGCTGGGCAGGCCCAGCTACTAGAGAGGCAGCTATATTGCTTGAGCCCAAGAGTTTGAAGTTGCTATGAGGTATGATGATGCCACAGCACTCCACCCGGGGTGACAGAGTGAGACTCTGTCTCAAAAGGAAGGGAAGGGAAGGGGAAGGGACCTGGGAGATGTTCTGGTGCAGAGAACACAGACGGCTTTGGTCCCACCTTTCATCCTCCATAGTAACTCTTACAATGGCAATGAGCGCTTCCCGTGCGCCACGCGTAGTGCTAACCCTTCATGCTCGCTCACTTATCTTTACAACACTCTGTGACCTGGGCTTTGTGAGTGTCCCCTCATTGCAAGTGGCTGAGGCTTCAGGACGTGAAGTCGTCTGCACAAAACCCCCCAGAGGCAGGCGGTGACTTCCACCTTTAACTGCAGTCATTCTCTGGCTTTGGTCTCACCGTAACTCTTCCTTCTCAACTCGGATTGTTGGTAAACAAGAAGAACAGCAGACCTGTGGCTAGGCACGGGGCAAGGCAAGGTAAATGTTTAACAAATGAGCCTCTTTTCTCTTTGCCTTCATAACACCTTAGTCGAATTTGAATTTGCTATAGTGTCGTGCATTTTTTTTCATGCATTCATTCATGAGATGCAGGGTTCAAGGGGCCCCTCACCGCCCCTGACAGGGAGGACAGGCATCGAGCTGTTCTCTCTGTTGAAGGGAACTGTGACCTCTCTGGGCTGGAGGAGCTGTTTCTCACATCCGTGTTCACTATACGGCCAGATCCGTTTATTCCCAGTGGCTGAGAAAATGCTGATCCGTCATCTCCTGCCTTTTCTGGAAGCTGTACGGGCCTGACTTCAGCTGTTTCTAGGATCATGCATCTCTCAGGCTTTCTGAAAGTTCCACTTCTTAGCATTAAAAATACAACGTCTCACGTCCTGTAGTAATGAATCTGCATTTCTTGATACAGCGATTGTTTTTACCTTGTGCTATCATTGTTGTTTTATGACAGTGACATTTTTTTTTCCAGTGTTACTCTGATTCCCAGGCTAGAATACCATGGTGTCATAGCTCACAGCAACCTCAAACTCTTTTTTTTTTTGCAGTTTTTTTTTTTTTTTTTTGGCCAGGGCCGGGTTTGAACCCACCACCACCAGTATATGGGGCCAGCACCCTACTCCTTTGAGCCACGGGCGCGGCCATCAACCTCAAACACTTGGGCTCAAGTGATCTTCTTCCCTCAGCCTCCCAAGTAGCTGGGAATACAGGTGCCCACCGCCACAGCCAGCTAATTTTTCTATTTTTAGTAGAGACAGGTCTCATTCTTGCTCAGACTGAACTCCTAAGCTCAAGCAATCCTCCCACTCTGTCTTATAGGTGTGAGCCACTGCACCCGGCCAACAGTGACACTTATAACAATTTCAACAGAATTTAAACTTGGCTTATAGGCTTCTATATTTTTACCCTGTTTAACAGATTCTGGGCTCCAAACAACTGTCCTAGCACCATTTGGGAACTTCCTTTGCTTTTTATTTTATGTTTTTATCACATAGATGCAGGTCTCTAAAATCACTTATATTGTTTGTTTTTGCTTGTTTTATTGACATTATAAAACCATGGTTCCCACCTCCAGGCCGTTGATCACTACCTGTTAGGAACCAGGCTGTGCATCTGGCGTTGAGGTGGAGGCAGGACCAGGCTTCCTTGGCACTGTCTTCTTGGTTTAGGGTCTTCTGTGACCTGCTGTGGCATCACCCCACCTGCCCAAGGGCAGCTGCACACCCCAGCCACTCTGTCCCCACTCAGAGGCAAAGCTTGTACTTGTGAATGCCTGGGAGCCAGAGCCTGGGAGCCTGCTAGCAGAGGCACAGCAGAAGCGGTGGGCAAAGCCAAGTAGCCTCAATATAACTTCAAGAGCCATTGACTTATGTTTAAAGAAGCTTTCTCAGAGTCCGTGTGAAGGGATGTTCCTTTAAGACCCTCCGAGCTGATTAGCAAACTAGTCAAACAGGAGGCAGACTACAGGCAGACTCTGGCTGTGTGTGGAGTGTCCTGGAAGGGGCCTTGGAAGTGGAAAACAAGATAAGTTAATGCACATTTCAGTTGCAAGTTGCACCTGGTTTCTCAGACAAGCGGCTGAATAAGTTTTGGTGGTTGCTCTGTATGGTTTCTTTGTACTCTTGTCATATAAACCATTGGCTGCCAATTAGCTTTATTATTAGAATATATACGTGGAGAACTTAGTGATGTTAAGAGTATATAGGCCTGCAAGAAACAAAGTTAGGGGCTGCCTGCCTGAGCAAGCTGCAGTCTCCCCTCATTCAGTGCAGATTATTCCTCTGAGGCACCAACTCACATAACAAGCTTCTGTCAAGACTTCTGTGACGATCATGTGGAGAAAGTGATGCAATAGGCCAGTCTTTACAGGACGTGTGGCTTCAGGCAGCTTCTTCCCCAGGTTCCACCATCCCGCCTCCCACCCACGGACCTTCACGTGTCCCACAGCCCAACCCTTCTTCTACCTGGCTGCTCCCCCCAGCTCTGCACAGACAGCCTTGGGCTAGGGGCCACTGAACCCTCCAAGACCCCATGTGTGTAAAGGAGCAGTGACCTCTCAGACTTGAGGCTTTGGCACATGCTCCCTGCCATTTGCTGCGGTTAGTTCTGGTGGTGTCAGCCCTGCCCGGCTCTTCTGCTCCGCCATACCCACTGTCGATAGTTTGTGATGGCTCCGGAAGGTTGCTTCCCAGTGGCCTCCCTATTTGCACATTTGCAGATGCTAAAGAGCACAGCAGATGGCCAGTGTGACATCTCTGCTAGACCTGCAGGCCAGATTCCTTGCAGCACTCACCTGGGGTGTGCGCAGCTCAGGGTCCGGGTCCAGGTGGGTCTGGGGCCTGGTAGGGAAGGTGCCAGTGTGTGTCTTCACCACTTCCTTATCCAGTAAAGAGGCTTTTCTTTTCCATCCTCAGTCTCTGAGCCTCCTGCTTCTTGCCTGAGGTTTTGTCTGAGCTATGGTAGAGAGGCACTCCGTCTGGGTCTGCATGCTGCACTCAAGGCCCTTCCTCAAGTCACACTGCTGAGGCTGAGCTCTGCCATTGTGTCTTTAGGGTCATTTTTCTCACCTAGAAAGAGAGGGAAGGAATCCATAACTCACACGGACCTGTGAGGGTCAAATGAGACAAACCCTAGGAAAAGTGCTCTGTAAGTTATAAACCCCCACACAAATATCAGATGTTGTTATTACTGTTTCTTTTAATACTTAGTGTCTCTTTCCTCACTTAAGGCTGTACTTTACCAGTTTTTTCTTCTGTAAGGAGATGAATACTGGGCCAGTTCCCTGAGAATGGGAAAGTGAGAGCCCGGGGCTTCCTTTCTAGCATGGGCAGGCTCATCAGCTTTCTGGCACATGTTGGTGGCATGGAAAGTTATTTTCAGGTAGATATACTTTGTAGGAGGCTATTTAATTATTCAGCAAAGAATTACTAAGAGTTTATTTTGTATTAAATGCAGAGAGTGTTTTCAGGGTACCCGGGGTTTGCTCTAATCAGGTATGGTGAGACACAGGCATGGCAACGACTGTCATAAGGAGTGTGCTCTATTCACGGATCCCTGGAAACAACATTTGCAGGGCACATGCCTCAGCCAGGAGGCATAGGGAAGGGGTAGTGGCAGGAACCTTCACGGTGGTTTTGACAGGAAGAAATGAGTGAGGTGGGGTGAGCAAGTTTAGGGTTCATTAGTTTAAGTGCTTTCAGAGATCTGGGGTGTGGGGCTGTCCCTTTGAACCTGGACCTGGGGTGATCCGGCCTGGGGGATAGTGACCTGGAGCGTGAGCTCCTGGTAAAGGACACTGCTGGTTGGTTTGCCTGTGACGGGCCAGTTCTGGTGAGCAAGTGGTTTCCTTTCTGTAGGAACCAGCTAGCCCTTGGCGTGTGCAGAGGAGGGTGGCAGGGGTAGGGAGTGGGGGGAATAGAAGGAAGACAGTCCCTCTAGATCAGCAAGGTCCAAGGTGTTAAAGGAGCAAAATATCAAAAATGGTAAGACATGGTTAATACTTAGCATCTGTGGTCCTGGGAGGATCGTCCGAGCCCAGCAGAGAGAGAGAGAGAGATCTTATTGCAGAAGTGTGAACATAGACCACAGTTTATTAATCCATTCGTGGATCGATGGGCACTTGGGCTTTTCCCATGACTTAGCAATTATGAATAGGGCTGCGATAAACATTCTGGTATAAATATCTTTGTTATAATGTGATTTTTGGTCTTCTGGGAATATACCTAGTAGAGGAATTACAGGATTGAAGGGCAGATCTATTTTTAGATCTCTAAGTGTTCTACAAACATCTTTCCAAAAGGAATGTATTCATTTGCATTCACACCAGCAGTGTAGAAGGGTCCATGTGAAACTTAGTAAATGTAGAATGTAAATGTCTTAACATAATAACTAAGAAAATGCCAGGAAGGCTATGTTAACCAGTGTGATGAAAAGGTGTCAAACTGTTTATAAAACCAGTGTATGGTGCCCCATGATCGCATTAATGTACACAGCTATGATTTAATATTAATTAAAAAAAAAAAAAAGAAGTGTGAGCACAGCTCAGCAGGCTCCATCTGTGTGGCAGTGAAGGAAATGCTTACGCTGTGCTAGAGTGATGGGGTCGGGTCTCTCTTGTGAGCGGCTGTTACGGAGAGACTTCCCACAAGGCATCTCAACACCTGTCCTCTGCCAGGCCCACTCAGGGAACCCTGAGGAATGGTCAGAAGAAAAGTCTGCCTGTTGCTCTCGAGGACAGCCCTGGCAGACAAGAGTCTCAGCACACTGAGCTGGCCCCCCGGTCCACACTGACATCACCAATCCCTCACAGCATTGTCTTTTGCAGGGGTCAGCCCCTGCCCACCAGCCAGCCTCCTGGGTGGCATCCTGGCCCTTAGGACCTTCGGCATGCGGGGAGGGTGGTGCTGTAGGGGAAGAAAAGGGAGAGCACTGATCAGCGCCCAGGTGACAGGAGCGAGACGTGAGGGAGTGGTGGCAAGTGCCCCTGTGCTGAGGAAGTCTCAGCAGACACTGGGGGGATGGGCTGGAGGTGGGCCTGAAGACCTTTACACCCGGCCTGTCGCAAGGTGAAGACATCCTGGAGGAGGGGCAGTCTGGTCAGAGGCACAGGGCAGGAAAGTGCGGATGTTCAGTGGGCAGGTGGGTGTACTCGTGGCTTGGAATGTGGCAGGGGTCAGGCGAGGGCCTTCAGTTGAGGCCGTGAGGGCTGGGTGGGACTGTGTGGGCTATGTCCAGAAACGGTGGGGGAAGTCTGACCACTACATGATCAGCTTCTGGAGGAGGAGGTGGGATCATGTGAAGAATGGTTTAGAGCAGGGAGAGTTGGGGGTAGGCAGGGACAATGTTGAAGGAGCTGTTACAAGTTGAAAGGCAACCAGGGTCTTAATCTCTGCAAGGATGTAAAGTACAAAGTAGGAAAGAGTGGATCTAGAAATCTAGAAGGATGTGTGTTAACCAGCTGGGTGTAGGGACAGCGTTAAAAGTCAGAGATGACAGCCCTCTTTTGAGCCTGAATGATTTGGAAGGATCATGGGGTCACTAACCGTGACATGGAACCCCAGAGGAGAGCCGTTTTGGACGCAGTTTGAGGAGCCAGGGAACCATCAGGAGAATCTCTCTGATCAGGGGGCGGCAAGGTGGATATGGGCGGCGCCTGTGGCTCAGTGAGTAGCCCCATATACTAAGGGTGGCGGGTTTGAACCTGGCCCTGCCGAGCTGCAACAAAAAAATAGCTGGGCATTGTGGTGGGCGTCTGTAGTCCCAGCTACTCAGGAGGCTGAGGCAAGAGAATCGCCCCTAAGCCCAAGAGCTGGAGGTAGCTGTGAGCTGTGATGCCACAGCACTCTACCATGGGGGACAAAGTGAGACTCTGTCTCTAAAAAAAAGATGGATCTGCAACTCAGGCCAGAAGCCAGACTCAGACGCAGTGTGCCAAGCAGATGCCCATACTGTGCCAAGAGGCAGAGCCTGCGCGATGCCCGTCCACACTGTGCCAAGAGGCAGAGTCTGCGTGATGCCCGTCCACACTGTGATGAGAGGCAGAGCCTGCGTGATGCCCGTCCACACTGTGATGAGAGGCAGAGTCCGCGTGATGCCCGTGGGCAGGAATAGGTCTTCAGAGAGCCAACCGCTCGTGATGTGGTCCTATAATGCCTTCATGGTACAGGGCTGGCTCATGAGTAAGCAGAAATTCAGAAATAAGACTAGACCCAAGTGAAAAAGGAACTTTGACCCATCACAATTCAGTGAAGTAAGTAACAAAAGCCTTTTCACAAATTCTGCTAGGACAATTAAGAACCATCTCCTTTGGGGAACTTGATAGAGATGGTGGTAGAACAACATTGTGGATATGCTAAATGCAACCTAATTGGTACACTTTAAAATGGTTAATTTCATGTCATGTGAACCATACCTCAACAGAAAATCAAGAATCATCTCACACCACACACCAAGGCAAATCCAAATGGATCAAAAACTAAAATGTACAATGGTGCAACCATGTCTAGAGATGGATGGTGGTGTTGGCTGCACAATGTTGTTCTTTTTTTTTATTTTTAGGAACCTTTTTTATTTAAGACAGAGTCTCACGCCATCACCCTGGGCAGAGTGCCGTGGCGCCATAGCTCATAGCAACCTCCAACTCGGGCTCAAGCCATCCTCTTGCCTCAGTTTTTCTATTTTTAGTAGAGATGGGGTCTTACTTTTGCTCAGGCTAGTCTCAAGGTCATCAGCTCAAGCAAGCACCCAGAGTGCTAGGAATACAGGAGTGAGCTGCTACGCCTGGCCAATGGTGGATGTTCTTAATAACATTGAGCTGTATTATTAAAATGGTTCATGTAAGTTTTATGTTGTGTATGTTTTACTGCAACAAAAATGAAAAGAAGCCATGAAAGAACTCACAGAAAATTGGCTCAACTCTTTTATAACCAAGAATCAGAATTCAGAGGCCATAAAAATACTGATAACTTAATTGTTCAAAAATAAAAATCTTCTGCATGGCTTAATGCACCATAAGCAAAAGCCAACAACTAATATACAGGGTGCTCTTAAATATCAAGAAAGAATGCATGGCAGCACCCGTGGCTCAGTGGGTAAGGGCGCAGGCCACATATACTGAGGGTGGTGGGTTCAAACCCGGCCCTGGCCAGATTGCAACAGAAAAAGAGCCGGGCAATTTGGGTGCCTGTGGTCCCAGCTACTCAGGAGCTGGAGGTTGCTGTGAGCTGTGTGAGGCCACGGCACTCTACCAAGGGCGATAGGGTGAGACTCTGTCTCTTAAAAAAAAAAAAAAGAAAGAATGCAAAATCATGACAGAAAAACGAGCAAAAACATGAATCTACCCATTTTACCAAAAAACAAATGATAGCTTCTAAAACCAACCTTCACTTCCTCTCCTATCACAAGGGCGAAATTTCAGGCTTCACACAACACTGTTGGTCAGGCTGAGAGAAATCGTCTCTCTCCCACACGCTGTTGACAGAGGGAAGGACGGTATCCCCCTGTGGATGAGAATTTGGTTATATCTACAAAAAGTATATATGTGTTTCTATTTTAACCAAATAACTCCACGTCTAGGCATATGCCCTGAAGATACCCCATCCCAAACAGGATCAAAAATAGTCCAAGGTAACTTATCACAGCCAAATGTTTAATAAGTAGGAGATTAGATGGAACCCAGATGTTTTCTAACGGGAGTCTGCTTGAATAAACGGTGGTTCACCCACACAAAGAAGTACTCACAGCAACAGGGCAGAGGGAAGGGGAGCTCTTGGGCCCATTTATGGAGTAAACTGTAGAACGTGTTAAAAGCAAAAAACAAAAACCTGGTAGAAATCCAGAAACAGACTACACTGTTTTAGAGCAGGACACATTTACCTTTTAAGTCAGAAAGGAGAAAAAATAAGAATAGATGGATGGATGGGTTAGACCGATAATAAAAGGTAGATAATTGATAAACCGTGTAGATAAATAGATTGATGGATAAACAAGTAATTTCTTATTTTTTCAAAAAGAAATGCTTAGAGAAAAAACCCCAGAAAATCATTAAAATCATTAACCATATGGGGAACAAGGGGGGGGATTAGAGAGATGGCTTGGCCGGATTAATCATTTTATATTATGACTGTTACACCAGGTAAATGTTTGCATATTTGGAAAAGAAAATTAAATTGAAAAGCGAGCGAAAACCTATAACATTGGAAAGAAACTTAATTCAAAATTGATGAATCTAATTGTATATCAAATTAGTAACTTAAGCACATAGAGAAAATAATTATAACCTATTTGTAAGAATTTGATCTTTAAACACAACACTCTGGGACTATCATTATTGAACTATACTGTAAGGACTAAAGGAAATGTACAGAGTTTAGGGTCCCCGCCCGGCAGGCTCCTCATTGGTGGCAATGTGACTGTCATTTTGAAGCCATGCACAGTGTGTGATGTGTTAACACTTTGAGAAGCCAAGATGTTCAGTGTCAAAGAGATGAAACATAAAGTCAAAGAAGGTAAGAAAAACTCTAGAACATTGATTTTTAATTGAAAACGTCGATAGAAACTCAGGAGTTTTTAAGAATTAGGTTTTCTTTCTCTGCCCACTGATAGAGCACAGAAGCAATGGCACCCCAGTGTGTGGAACCCCACCCCACCCCCACATTTAAATCTGGATTATTAAATACCCTTCCACTGGAGTTCCCTGGAGAAATGAGTAATTTCAGGTCTGGGACAGGAAAATATAAGGTGAACCTGGTACATTTGTGCCAGAAAGTAAGGTCATTGATGGGGACAGAGGAACAAGGCAGATGTCACCACAAGGGACACAGACTCAGGACAGGGGACACTCGACTGGCCTGGTGTAGACTAAAGAAGTGTAGCAAACAAGTACAGTACATGAACTTCATACAGTGGGTCTGAAAAACTGGGTAAACGTTACTTGGAGACTACTCGAATTTTGAAATTCGAATTTGGACCAAGCATTAGATGATATTATGAAGCTATTATTAATTTTCTTAGGTGGGGAAGTAGCATTCTCATTCTGAGAGAGAATGCCTTATTTTTTAGAAGACATGCACTGAAATGTCCCAATAGCTATGAATTACTTCTATAAAACTTTTTATTTGTAAATAACTTCAACTTAATGGAATGTCTGTAAGAATAATCCAAAGAACCACTGTATCTAGACTTTCCAATTGTTTAAAATCTGAGACTTTTAAGTGATTCAGGCATTTTTATATTTATAAATGTGTATACATGCAGCAAATAAAATGGCAACATCCATAGATAGTAGGTAGGGAATAAGATAGTAAGAATATTGGAATGTTTTTTCAGTGTTTTGTGCATTTGAAAAATCTGCAGTGAAAAGTTGGAGGAAAAGCTGGGGAGAAGCTCTAGTCAAAGGTCGGAAGACCTGCAGGAGGTGCTGGCAAGGGCAGGTGCAGATCGGGGCTCACTGTGTGTCCCTTTGTGTTTAACACAGGGGTAAAACTCAGGATGTGTGTTTGTATCTGCCTGTAACACTCAAGGAGGCTGAGACAGCAAGACGGGTTCAGGAGAACAGGGGGGAGGTGGATAGAGGGGGAAGGAGGTGGGGAAGAGACAGCTCAATGTGCACCTCCTTATACCACTTTGATTTTTAAACCATATGAATAAATTGCCTTTTTTTAACTTTATTCAAATTAATATGAGGGTACCATATTTAGGTTACACTGTTCTCACATCCAGGGTAAAGTTCCATTTGTAGGAGAGCCCCTCACCCAGGGGGCGTGTTAGACACCCCCACAAGGTGCACATGAGGTGAGATCCCGCCTCCTGCCCTCCCTCCTCCCCGCTCCCACTTCCCTCTACCCCTGAACTGGACTATAATAGTGTTTTATTGTCCTTAAGAACATGTAATTGTTTACATATTGATTTCATATTTGTATTGCCTTTTTCAATGCAATTTTTTAAATTAAAAATGAATGAATGAAGCACAGAAATCAGCAGGAAAAGGAGACAAAGAAAACACAGAAAGGCAGGAGGTGAACCGAGGTGACCCACCTCCACGGGCACCCCACGGCAAGGTCAGCACTTGGTGTTGGGTGAGCAGAGCTGAGAGGAGGATGAGGTGGAGGAAGGCCAGCAGGAGTGTCCAGGACTCAGATGAGGGCTGGGGCAGAAGCTCTCTGGCTGGAGAGAGAATAGGGCAGGGGAGGTGGTCAGGGTAGACCACCCCTGAGGAGGGAGGGGGAGAGGGAGAAAGGAGGGTGGTTGGGGGCTGCAGGATGAAGGAGAGGGGACTCCCAGCCAGGGCTGTAGCAGCCAGGGAGGTGGGGCTGGGCCCTGTCCAAAAGTCCACTTCCTAGGTAGAGGGTGGGAGGTTAGAGAGGGCTGTTTTAGACTCCCCATGATTGCCGAAAAGATGTGTGGTATTCGCCTGCGCAGAGTCAGGTGAGCCCTGAGAGAATAGACGAGGAACAGGTGCTGAGATGAATTTGTTTGGGGACCAAGTTTGTGGGAAGAGACAACAGGTCACCAGGTGGCCCAGATGTTACCCGTTCACCCATCTTCAGGCACAGAGTGGGGAGCAGTGGTCCTCTGCTGGGAGGCAGGCTGTGTCCAGAGAGATGTTGCAGATAGAGCCTGGGGGCTGTGCCTCAGGAAATTCAACTTAGAATTGCCGTCTGGTCTGGCAACCCCACTTCTGGGTGTATACGCCAAAGAATTGAAAGCTGGGACATGAGGAGATTATGTATACACACCCATGTTCACACAGCATTACTCACAGTAGCCAGAAGGTGGGAACAACCCAAGTTCCATGGGGGGCTCATTAATGAATGAACCCAATGTGGTCTGTCTATATGGAGAGTGAGGCAGCCTTGAAAAGGAAGGAAATTCTGACGCATGCTACAGTGTGGAGGGCACTGTGCTAAGTGAAATGAGCTGGACACAAAAGGCCAAGCACTGGCTAATCCCACGTGTCTGAGATTCATAGAGACAGAGAGAGGATGGGGGGTGCCCGGGGCTGGAGGGTGGGGAGCTGGTGCTAACAGGCGTGGAGTATGCTCACTCTGACTGGCACAGGGCTGCAGGCTGGGGACTTAAACAACAGGCATTTGTTTTCCCACATTTCCAGAGGCTGGAACTCCAAGATCAAGGTGTCGCTGGGGTTGGTTTCTCCTGCACCCTCTCTGCCTGGTGTGGCTGCCTCCCCCTGGGTCCTCACTTCTCTCCGTGTCTGTACCCTGACACTAGCCTGTTGGATCAGGACCTGTCCTAAGGACATCATTTTAATACAATCACTTTTTTTTAAAGATCCTATCTCCAAATAAGGTCACCTTCTGAGACGCTGGCAGTTACAACATCCACGTGTGAATGTGAGGGAACTCCAGTTTGGGAAGATGGAGACGTTCTGGAGATGGAGGTGGAGAAGATTGTACAGCATTCTGACTGCCCTTAATGGCAATGAACTGCACACTTAAAAATGGCTAAAACAATAAAAGTTTATATTATATATTTTTTTCCATAATAAAAAGTAAAGATTTATTTTTTTACTGTCTTTTTACATTTTTATTTTTTTATTAAGTCATTTGTACATAAATCATAAATACATTTATGCCATTATGGGATTCAATGTGTTGATTATTTGTACACATTAGAGTGCTTATGTCCTACTAATCAACATAGCCTTCACCTCATTTGCCCAATTACAGCATTAAGACATTTGTGTTCTACACCTGATAGATCCAACTTGTACTTGCAATATGCTCCATAGGTGTGGTCCCCCTACTAACCCTCCCTCTATCGACCCACCCTCTTCCCCTCCCCTCTCCCTCCCCTTCCCTCCTACATCCTAGGCTTGCATATGAAAAATGAAACACAACTGTAGCCTAGGATCAATTTTAAAAGAGAGACTCAGATAGCAAGAGTGCTGAAGGGGTTCTTGAGGGAGCTGCAGATGTCGACCCAGTGGGACATGCAGCCAGACAAGGCCGGCAGCCGGAAGGTGGGCTCGGGACAGGCCAGTGGGAGACGTAGGAGATGGAAGTGTGAACGCAGGAGGGTTTCTGAGTTGGAGGTTTGCACAGCCAGTCAGTTCCAGGTGATGAGTGACCTGTTACCAATGTCACATAACAGCTTCCTTGGAGGTGGCGGGAGTGGAGTGAGCACTTCAAGCCTCTGGGCAGGAAAGGTTTGGGCAGATCCTATTGCTGTGTGGTAGTCCCCAGTCCTCTAGAAGCTCTTTCCTTTTTCCAGTTTCCAATCCATCACAGCTGCTTTCAGCTCAAATGTGAGGCCACAACCCGCGAGTTGTTTCTATAGTGACTGATGTCCTTCAAAGAGGGAACAGTGGAGGGACCCTAAGAAAAGAACAAAAGGGAACAGAACATTGCAGATAGATGGCAGATGAAAAAATCAAAGGAGGACAGAATGTGACCCAGTTTTACTGCAGCTTCGCTGGGAAGAATTCTGGCAAACACACTTGACTGTTTGATTTGATTTTGCGCTTGTGGTATTGTCTTGTAAAGCTGGAAGGTGAGGGGACAGAATGTGGCACTCGACCTGGTAAAAGGCTAATCCTCAAACACAGCTGTGAGGGCCAAGAAACTAGGAACGCCCAGGAAAACTCTGAGCCTTATTATTAGTGTTCCTCCAAACCACTTTGCAGAAAACTAGGCGTGCTGAGGCCTCCTCCTGCCTGTCCTTCCTTCCTTAGAAACTGCTTCCCAGCTGTGTGATCTTGGGCAAGCTCCTTAACTACACGGAGCCTCCATTTTCTATATGCGAAAAGCAGGGGGAAGAATTCAGGTGTTCAAGAGGGGCTGAAAGGGCTCACTGAGGCTCCACATTCAGGCGCGTAGTGGAGAGCAGAGACGACTCCACACAGCCTCTGCCCTGTGGCTGGGCAGGGGCTGACCCACGGTAACCACCTCCCCGTCTCCCTTCCCTTGCAGTGGGCCACGGACAGAGCGAAGGGGAGCGCATGGTGGTGTCCGACTTCCACGTTTTTATCAGGGATGTGCTGCAGCACGTGGACGTCGTGCAGAAGGACCACCCCGGGCTTCCTGTCTTCCTTCTGGGCCACTCCATGGTGAGCACAGCACAGAAGACCAGCTCAGGTCAGGCCCGGCCCCCAGCCTTGCAGGCCCCCCTGCTGTCTGCTTGGCTGGCACGTCCCCCTTGGCACACCCTGCACTTGGGGTTTCCAGGCTGTTAGCTTAGTGAGCAGCCTGGTCCAGGGCCCTGGAGGCAGACGCGAGAGCTCAGGCCTGGGATTGGGGGGCCAGGAGTTGCCCGACAGCCTGTGGAGGAGCTGGGGTGCGAGCATCTTGAAACTGATCTTTTTGTCAACTTCTTTGGTCTCCTTGGTGCCATTTCATAGTGAGGCTGCTAAGAGCCACTTCTCAGAGCAAGGAGTGGTCCCTCGGTCAGTGAGGATCACACAGAATGTTCCAGAATGCTGCATGCTGGTACCAGACTTGTACAGTACAATGGCACCTGGGGGCAAAGGACCCCTGTGGAAACATTTCCTTATTCAAATCCATTCACCTTTTAAATATATAAAATCCTCTAAGAATCAACCTCTAAGAGTCTTTTGCATTAGGGCTCCTGAAATCAGCAGCCCCCAACCAGATCTACCTCCAGAAAAGCTGGGGGTGGGGTGTGAATGCCTGGGGGACATTGCACTGGGGCACAGCTCCCACTCTGTCCCCTGCCCCACTGCCTGGTTCTGTTCCTACATCTACCTGACCTGCGTGGCCCTAGGATCATTCCAGATCCTAGCCCTTGGTTTAAATTACCTTTGAGCTTCAGCAGACAGGCCAGGCCTCACTCCTCTACACCACCCAGCAATAACCAGCTCTAAGTATTTTTCTTACAACCTAAAGTATTTTTCTTATAACCTAAATTTCTAGGACCTTTACTGAACCAAGAAAAAACTGTAGCAACCTATTATTATGATCAGATTACCTCCTATCAAAAAAAAGTCTCCCATTAAGCCTGCAGGGAGGGTGAATTGGGGGCCTGCCCACTTTGGGCTTGAGATGGAGCAGGGATGCGTTGTTGTTTAACTTGCGGCCCACGGGCAGGAGCCACATTTATATCTCTGTGAAATGTTTGCTCTGGGAAAACCCAGAGAAAAAAATGTAGTAAAATAACTGCAGATCTAGTTTATCCAACATGTGATGGTGCCTATCCAAGGTAGTCCTTCTCGGAGCTGTTGACCAGGACCGCAGCTTAAGAGGACTGCATAGATCGCGTGTGTTAGAAATACAACTTGGCCCATTTTACATTGCAGGGAGGGGCTATCGCCATCCTCACGGCTGCCGAGAGGCCGGGCCAATTCTCCGGCATGGTACTGATTTCGCCTCTGGTCCTTGCCAATCCAGAGTCTGCAACAACTTTCAAGGTAAGAAGACTTTCTGGTCTGTACAACTCCTGCAGGCTCCCCCAGGACACGGAGGTCCGGAGGTCCGGAGGTCCGTTTATAGCAGGAGTCTGGGTAAAGGGGCCAAAGTCTGTTCTTGGACTTGAGACACTATTGTGTAAAAGTTTGGACAAATATGAAACACTGTTGCCACTGGGATTTTGTGTTTTTAAAATCAGATGCCTTTTCTCCCCAAGACAAAAATGCCTTCCTGTTTGCTTAACAAGAGAAAAGGTTACCCATATTCTCAGTCCAGCAAGACACGTTTGTCACATGGTGGCCTGAGCTGTTTTCCGTTGACTATTTGCCAACTTTGGCAGAGAGGGGGTAGTGAGTGGAGCTGCAGTGTGTTGTGGTCCGGTCATATTCTCTGCGCTCCTCTGTCCTGAGCACGCTGAGCCTCCGACTCTAGGGGAACTAGTTTTGTTTTTCTGGATATAATGGTCCATGTGAGCAGCACACCATGTGGGCTACTCTGAACACGGCAAATGAGCCGGATGTGACACCTAGAAATAGAACAGGTGCCCTCTCTCCCTGAGAAAGGAGATGAAACCAGCAGCTCAGAGGAACTGCCTAACTGTTACCTGGGTTGCTGACGCAGGATCCAGACAGACGTCTCCTTGTGGGACATCAGATCGTAACATAGCCATACCCCAGTGAGAGGAGAACCCCACCCTCATCCCCAGGGAAGGCTCCCCCCTCACACCACCCCTGCATCCCCAGGGAAGGCACCCCCCCTCAACCCACCCCTGCATCCCCAGGGAAGGCTCCCCCATCACCCCACCCCTGCATCCCCAGGGAAGGCTCCTTCTCTCCCCACCCCTACATCCCCAGGGAAGGCTCCCCTCTCGCCCCACCCCTACATCCCCAGGGAAGGCTCCCCTCTCGCCCCACCCCTGCATCCCCAGGGAAGGCACACCCCTCAACCCACCCCTGCATCCCCAGGGAAGGCTCCCCCATCACCCCACCCCTGCATCCCCAGGGAAGGCTCCCTCTCCCCACCCCCATCCACAGGGAAGGCTCCCCCCTCACCCCACCCCTGCATGCCAAGGGAAGGCTCCCTCTCCCCACCCCCATCTACAGGGAAGGCTCCCCCTCTTCCCACC
>CAUYPK010146203.1:0-21864 GCA_963574355.1 Loris lydekkerianus
AACTGAGTTTCAACAAAAATTTCAAGAACATTCATTGGGTAAAGAACAGACTGAATAAATTGTACTGGGAAAACTGGATGTCCATATGCAGAACAATGAAATAGCCCAAGTGCCCATCGATCCACAAATGGATTAATAAATTGTGGTATATGCACACCATGGAATATTATGCAGCCTTAAAGAAAGATGGAGACTTTACCTCTTTCATGTTTACAAGGATGGAGATGGAACATATTCTTCTTGCTAAAGCATCTCAAGAATGGAAGAAAAAGTATCCAATGTACTCAGCCCTACTATGAAAGTAATTTATGGCTTTCATATGAAAGCTATAACCCAATTATAACCTAAGAATATGGAGAAGGGGGAGAGGGAGAGGAGGGGTAGGGGGAAGATGGCTGGAGGGAGGATCATTGGTGGGACTACACCTATGGTGCACCTTACAAGGGTACATGTGAAACTTACTGGATGTAGCGTGTAAATGTCTCAACACAATAATTAAGAAAATGCCAGGAAGGCTATGCTAACCAGTGTGGTGAAAATATTAAAACCAGTGTATGGTGGTGCCCTATGATTGCATTAATGTACACAGCTATGATCTAATAATAAATAAAAATTAAAAAAAAAAAAAGAAAGTGTATTCTGGAGAAACTGGCAGTCGAGTTCCATAGACTTTTGTGTCCTTCTTCATATATGTCTCCCCCCCCCCTTTGAATCTTTGTAGACATAATTTTTAACTATGGTGTGTTAGCCTCAGTAATAACCCAGTGAGGGTCAGTCTATAACTGCCTCTTGAACTGCAAGAAAAAAGAAGTTAAAGTCGGACTGGAAGCATGCAGAGATCCTTGTCCCTCACCATGAGAGACAAACGGGGCTGTGTTACGTGAAAAATCTCTTGTGTATCATTGAAATAATCAGTCAACAGAGTGAAGAGACAACCTTTTTAATGGGAGAACATATTTGCAACTACTCATCTGACAAGGAAAACTAATGCCCACAATATACAAAGAACACAAGTAACTCAGCTGTATAAAAAGCCAAACAATTCCATTAAAAAGTAGCACAGAACATGAATAGACATTTCTCAAAAAAGGACAAGTGGCCAACAGGTATATGAAAAACTGATTGGCATCAATAATCATCAGGGAAATGGAAATCAAAAGTATAATGAAACATCATCACCCCTCAGTTACAATGGTTATTATTCCAAAAGCGAAAACAACAGATGCCAAGGAGGATGCAGAGAAAAGGAAATGCTACACTGTACCCCAGAAACATGTATAATTACTATGTGTAAATGTAAAATTTTAAAATATATTATGTTGTCCTTGAGCATCTATTAATAAAAATAGTTTCCTGTCAGAATTTAGTAAAAATAGAAATAAATGTTTTAAAAATATTGGGAAAAAGGGCCGGACACAGTGGCTCACATCTGTAATCCTAGCACTCTGGGATGCCGAGAGGGGAGGACCACCGAGCTGAGGAGTTCAAGACCAGCCTCAGCAAGAGGAGAACCCCTCTTTACCAAAATTAGAAGAATTAGCTGGGCGTGGTGGCAGGCTCCTGTAGACTCAGCTACTGGAGAAGTTGAAGCAGGTGGATCCCTTGAACCCAGGAGTTTGAGGTTGCAGTGAGTTAGGCTGATGCCATGACACTCTAGGCTGGGCAACAGAACAAGGCTTTGTCCCCCTTCCCTCCAAAATTCAGAAAGCAAAGACATCACTTGCCTGTGAGATAGAAAACTTAAAGCAACTTGGTTTAGATTGGAAATGAAACTAAATTGGCCAAATTTCATAAAAGCAGCAGTAAAAATATTATATCTGAAAACCTGTGGGGTAGAGCACAAGCCACTCTTAGAGGAAAATACATGGCCTTCGTCATTGCATGAATTAAATTAAAAAAAAGGAAAACAGACAAATTAAGACAAACAAACTCTATAACAATCCAATAAGCATCATCTGACTGAAAGAATAAAGAGAGTAATGATACAATAAACAGCAGAGTGGAATAATAACATTAGTAAAGAGACGGCATATGTTTGTAAATTAGAATAAATAGTTATCAATAATAAATAAAAACAAGCTGTTTCTCTGGGGAAAAATAAATTAACAAAACATCAACTAGACATTTTGAAAGGGACAAGAGCAATAACTCAAAACAATAAATGAAATAGAGTAATAACAGGGAAGATGAGAGTTTGCTGGCAATGGTCTGTCTAAACGGGACAGTATCAACACAAGGACAGAGTAACACCGTGAAATGAACACGGGCATGACAGGCAAGATCACTGACAAAAAATGCAAATTAAAAATACCAGAAATTAAGATAATCAATATTAAAAAAATAATATGGACATATTGTAAACAATTGAGGCTATGAAATCAACTACGTTAGCGAAACAGACAAATTTTTGAGAGTCACGAATTTCGAAGTTTAGTTAAGAACTAATAGAAACCTCTAATCTGGGTATATATATATATATACACACACACACAAATTATCAAAGTTAAACAAGAATAAGTAGAAACTTAGTACCTATTAAAAAAATTGAAAACGCATTAAAACTTCCCAGCAAAGCAAAATCCAGGGCCAGACAGCTTCCCTAGGGAATTTTACAAAACACTGAAGACTCAATACCAATTTATATGAACTCTTCCAGAATACAGTAGAGGACAGGACACTCCCCAGTCAATTCTGTGGTGTCTGCATGACACGGGGCCCCTCCTTAATCCTATTACCTTAGGTTTTCTGTCCTAAGTTCGACCATCAATGGTTTGTACAGTCCCCTAGATAACACTTGCCTATTGGGAACCACGATTAACCCAGAAAAGAAGAAAACATGGTATAACTTTCATGGAAAATATCTTGCAATATGTATTAAAAACTCCAAAAGATTTCTTGTTTCTCTACCTAATTTTAAGAATTTAACATAAAAATTGAAAAATAAAACCCTGAAATTTAAGTGTAAGAGGTTTTTCTTTTTATATTCTTTATATTCACAGCAATTTGATATAAACCAGTTTTCTTCAATAGTATATTGTTTAAATATTCTTTTTTTTTCTTTTTTTGAGACAGAGCTCCGAGCTGTCACCCTGGGTAAAGTGCTGTGGCATCACAGTTCACAGCAACCTCCAACTCTTGGGCTCAAGAGATTCTCCTGCCTCTGCCTCCCAAGTAGCTGGGACCACAGGCACCTGCCACAGTGCCTGGCTATTTCTTGGTTGTAGCTGTCATTGTTGTTCGGCAGGCCTGGCTGGATTCGAATCCTCCAGCTCTGGTGTGTGTGGCTGGCGCTTTAGCCACTTGAGCTACAGACACCGAGCCAAGTCTAAATAATTTATTATATATTAAATTATTAATTATTCTTTAAAATGATTATTTAAATTCCTATTTAATAATAATGAAAAGTTTTATGATTTTTTTTGAGACAGAGTCTCATTTTCTTGCCCTAGGTAGAGTGCCACGGCTTATAGCTCACAGCAATCTCAAACTCTTGAGCTCAAGCAATCTTCTTGCCTCAGCCTTCCAAGTAACTGGGACTACAGGTGCCCACCACAATGTCTGGTTATGTGATGCATTTTCTAATGAAAAAAGCAAGTGACTGACCAGAATATAAAATTGGATTTTATTGTCTTGAGGGTGGTGAGGATATATAATTATATTAAAATGAGATAATGTCTGGTGTATGTAGATCAAAATATTCAATTATATTTTAGGCTAGAATTTGAGTTGATTTAAAACTAATCTAATAACTTTTGCTTCTTGTTATATGCAATTTTTTAATAAGATTATTATTATTGTTTGTGCAGTGTGTGAAAACCTGCTATAAAGTTATGAAGTTTAAGTGCTTTAGGCCAGGAATGATGGTAACAGTGTGTGGAGAAGAAAGAACATATTTAAGAGAGATTAATAGGGTATACTTTAAAAAAAAGGTGTGCTTAAATGAATTTAACTATCTTAAAATGAATATGAATAGATTTTATTATCTCTTAGATTTTATTTCTTTAGTAGAAGAAGAAATAAAAATACATTTGCCTCCTCTAATGTGAGAGACTTAAAAGGAGACACAGAAATCCTCACTCTATAACAATCCAATAAGAAATGTAAAGGTGCAATATGTCTGAATTGTTTTGTTTTGTTTTGTTTTGTTTTTAATTTAAAAAGAAGTTAACTGCTACTTTTATGATTCATTAATTCAGTTTTCACTCAGTCCATTTTTTAAAGACATTACACAGTTGAAGGAGACAAAAGAAAAAAGTATGTAATCTTTATGGTTGAACATCTATGGTGCATATTTTTATCTATAATAAAAAAAATAAAGCAATAAAGTCACATCATTTTGGTGTC
The DNA here is from genome assembly GCA_963574355.1 of Loris lydekkerianus. NCBI lineage: Eukaryota > Metazoa > Chordata > Mammalia > Primates > Lorisidae > Loris > Loris lydekkerianus. Next base: position 4,345 of record CAUYPK010146203.1, read on the forward strand.
AAGTGTAGGGTAATTATAATAAAACAATTGAGATGATTCTTCAGTTCTGCTGTCTAAATTTCCAAAAGTCTAAACAACCACCTTGTAATACAAAAGAACAGTGTTGTGGGTCTCTAAATATCCATACTGGCAGCTCCATGGAGATAGAAAAGCAAAACCTATTATAGAATAATTCATGTTTCCACTTTTTTTTAAGTTATGTGCATCATCAGACCTCCAGGTGAGTTCACGGGAAGCTCAGGGTACAGGGGGTTCTCATTATTCTGACATTGGCAATTGAGCCAAAAGTTCAGCTGAGAGTTATCTCCTATCCACTGTGTGCACATAACTTTCCCAGTTATTTTAGTCTTCCCAGAATTTTTTCTTTAAACTTAAACTATTCCAGCTTTTTAATTATTAGAAGAATATTATGTGTTTCTAATATTGGAACATTTTAGTTATGCTTACAGTTATGCTTTGAAATTCAAATATGGAATTTTAAAGTGACATAATCAAAATATAATTAATTAAAAAATACTGAGCATGCATAGAAATATCTTGAAACATGAAATTGGGAAATAGTTTAAGTTTCTTTTGAGCATGTGTATATAAGATGTGACAGTAAGTTTGTGAACTTGCCACCATGCACTTATGCTGGCCGCATATACAAACAACTAAGTAAGTTTTTGTTGCCTTGGTATACCAGTGTCTCACAGTTGTTCTCATTCCATGTATTGGGTTATCTTGCTGAGTACTGCTTATTCTTGTTGCTGTGTGCTATCATGTGCTATTGCAAGAATGTCCCCTGGCAACCATTGTGTGTATATAACTTTCCCGTTTCAGTTATTCACTATTCTCTAGACAAACATTTGTAAATTTCTTGGTGAACTTGACAAGAGTGGAAGTGAAATCAGAAAGATGTTAGTCCAAGTTTATGATAATGCAATGAAGAAAACAGCAGTGTACAAATTAATTAAGCTTTTGGAGAAAAAGTGTCACAGAGTGGCCAGTAACAACAGAACTGATTAAAACATTGCAAAAAGTCATTGAACCGTGCAGTCAAATTGTTGGCTGACTGTGAGAAGCATAGCAGATGAAATAAACATCAATGTAGAAACAAGAATATCTTAACTGAAAAATTTTAGCCAACATCTCATGGCTCTTGCATCACAGCAATGCCCCAGCTCACACAGCACTGTCTATGAAAAAGATTTTAGCTAGCAAACAACTATATGGGAACATCCACCCTATTCACCTGCTTTGGGCTCAAGTTACTTTTTCCTTTACCAAAAGATAAAGGAAATATTGAAAGTAAAGTATTTTGATAACATTCAGGACATCAAGAATAACATGATGACAGCTTTGATAGCCATTACAGAAAAAGAGTTCCACTACTGATTTTAAAGGAGGACTAGATGCTGTCATAGGTGCATAGCTTCCCAACGAGAGTGTTTTGAAGGTGACCATGTAGCACTTTTTCTAGGATGAGTTCATGAACTTAATTGTCAGATCTCCTCACACATATGTATGAAGTCCATCAATATTATTGAGTTGCAGATCAACTCCTAACTTAACAAAGGTGATCAATTCAGTAAAGTTGTGATATTTTAATCATTCCAAATTGTTCCAGAAAATAATTTCAAATTTCTAGAAGTGATTCTGTAATAGATTGTCTGCTATATCCTTAACTAACCCAATTTTATTTGCATTTCAACATTGACAATCGAAAATGTTGAAGTTTTTTCCAAATAATGTGATTTTGTATTCTGTGTAATTTTTCAGTCGAGCTTCAAAAAACAGCAATGAGCACTATACCAAAAGAAAATAAAATCTAGAAAGGAATTAGTACCATTATCCTTCATTTTCAAATATAAAAATGTTAGTCATTTCAACAGATTTTGTTTTAATTATGCACATTTAAGTGAAATACTGAGGAGGAACTTGAAAGGCATAATACATATTGAGAAGACCTAATTGTGGTTAACAGCTTATAAATAATCAAATTTAAAATGAAAATATAAAAACAATGTAAGTAATCACACTTTCATTTGTGTTTTTGAATTACTTGTTTTTAAATAAAATGTAATAGATACGGACATTAGCAAGCATGTGGATTATGTTATCTCATGCACACAAAAAAATTATAAAAGCTGCCCTTGGTTCATTGTCAGGAAGTACTTTAAATTCTTGTCTAAATCAAAAATGTAGATGTAGGTGCATAATTGTGGACTTTGTTCCTCTTGGAAAGATCATTTACCAAAATGAGACTAGAAAATAGTTAAATTTAGATTCTATAGAAGATGAAAAGATTTATAAATTTTAATTATCTCTCATGCCTTCCATTTCTGTTAACAGCGTAAGGTATTTTAAAGATGCATAAAATAATCCTTTGGGTCATAAACACTACCAGGTATCCTGTGTAATAAACCATCTCAAAATTTCAATTTTCATTTACATAAGATGGTAAGACAGAAATGAAAATTGGTTGTCCTGCTGACATTTTTCAAAGATAAGAATAACTATACAGCATTTTCTTCCTTTTTCCTTTCATAATTAAATACAATAGGTTTCCCTATGAAAGTGTCTCAACTTTAGAAAGTGAAGATAATGTATTAAAATACTTTTCTTAGGTAAATGCTAAGTTTAATGCAACCTAAGAGTAACGCATATTTTTAGGCATTAAATTCATTCTCTTTATAATCCTGGTTATCAAGCTCAATGGAGTAGAAGAGCTCATTCCATTTAAAACATGCTTTGAGAAGAATGAGAGTTAAAACATTTCACTTACATTTTAATGACATTTTGTAGCAAAGATATTAATTCATCCACAGAATTTCAAAATGCACGATAGAATGTTAGATACCCAAGCCCAAGATCTAAAAGAAGATGGATGAGAAAGACATGCTAAAGGATCCATCAGAGCTGAGACTGTCCCCCACCTCCCTCCACCAGGGTCTCCAAAGTGACCCATCACCATCTGGATCAGAAAAATCACAGGGTGACCCTCCACACAGCAAATTTTAACCAGCTAGATTTTTTTAATTTTAATTAATTTACTTATTTATAGAAACAATCTATAAATAAGTAAATTTACTTATTTACTTTTTAAATTAATGTACTTATTTATAGAGACAATCACCCTGTGTTGTTTAAGCTGGTCTGAAACCCCTGGGCTCAAGCAATCTTCCTGCCTCAGCCTCTGAGCCCCTGGGAATACAGGTGCATTCCACCACACAAAGCCCACATAATTTCATAAAATTGAGACCATCTAAAGTTTTACTTTTCTTATAATGTGTAATTTTACCGCCACTGAAATACAAGTTTTGTTTTATACCATAATTGCATTCAGTTAATTTCATGAAAATTTTGCTAAAGTAAAGGTATGCATTATTGTTGCAATTTCTTTTTAAAATTTATTCTAAATTTATTCTAAAATAAGTAGCTCAATGGTTAGGGCATTGGGAACATACACCAAGGCTGGCGGGTTCGTACCTGGCCCAGACCTGCTAAAACAATGACGACTATAACAAAAAAATAGCCAGATGTTGTGGCAGACACCTGTAATCCCAGCTACTTGAGAGGCTGAGGCAAGAGAATCACTTAAGCCCCAGAGTTTGAGTTTGCTATGAGCTGTGATGGATGCTATGGCACTCTACCGAGGGTAACATAGGGGAACTCTGTCTCTAAATAAATAAATAAATAAAAATAAAATTTATCCTTTGATCTCCAAACATTAGAATACAGAACTTGGACTACTCACACATTCAGACTGTGCATGACACAGTCATATGAACTCTACAACTTATTAATGTGTACATAAAGTTTTTGTGCTTTACGAAGTATGGGCCACGATATGCATGAAGTATCTTCATTCAGTCTATTTCCTCAACAAGTAATTGATGGGTGAGTTCTGCTTTAGGCCTCTGATTTTCTCCATTTTTTTTTTTTTTAAAGGCAACATGTCCTAGATTGATTGATTCAGGAAAAGTGCAACAGAACACTAATTGGTACATGTAGCACCTGCTTCATTATCAATTACTAATGGCTTATAAACCTTTCATGGATTAGCTATGAGTACTTATTCTTTCTGTTTGTTTGTTTGACTGAGTTGGGTGGCCAAATTTCTAAAAGGTAGATTTATCTAAAGACTTGCAAAAGATTTAGCCTTCCCTAAATGAAAGCGTGAAAGAGGCTTAAGGTGAAAGTATCCAAATCAGGTGAAAAGGGAAAGAGAAGCCTCCTGACATCTAAGGCAAAAGTGGAGCTGATGTCGTCTGTGTGGTAGAAGGCTTGGGAGTGGCAAATAGCCACAAAAAATACTTCCATTTATAGAAAATGCCACTGTTGTAAGGCTCAGGATGACTCTGGGGTCAGCACCCAGTTCTACGCTCTCCCGTGTTCTCCTCTGATTTCTTAGACTAGTAAGGAATTTAATACTGATACATAAGTATAACAAGTCCCTTAAAAAGAATATATGTATGTGCACAAGTACATGTATGATACAGATACATTAATCTCTAAAGATTAGACTCACTGTGCTTGTCTCCAAGGTGATTTTCATAGTTGTGAACTGATTGAGTGATTAAAAAACTTTAAGAGTGATGCCCACTCTGTTAAATAGTGTATAAGAATTTATTTTTCCTGCATCATCAACAAATGATAGTGTTCTTTGGGAGATTGTGTGTGTATTGGTGTGCATTTATATGTATGCATTTTCACTAAGTGGGACCAAAAAAAAATTAGATAAAATATATATTAGAGAGTATTATTTGTAAAAGCAGGCTAGTATTTCTGAAATTTACTTAAACTTGATTTCAAATGAACTAGCAAAATTTAAAAGACTTCTCAATTTTAAAGCTATGGAGAATTCATATGGAAAACAGTGAATTTATCAAATCTATTTTATCCTCATGTCAATCACAGCATATTTTTCCTTAGTCCAAAATCTCTATGGCTTCAAAATGAAGGAACTGGATATGATGCTTTCTGAAGCTCATACCCAATTTAAGCTCTTTCTTCTTAGGGAATAAACTGTCTTTAGAAAATTATACACATCTGCATTCATATTAAGCTGCCAAAATTCCTAAGTTTCAATCATTTTTTGACTAACTTTACTGTGTGCTATCTACTGTAACTTTACTAAAAACCATATTCAGCAGTATGGGAGGGCATATTTTCCAGTCTTCAATCCTTGGAAGTAGTTATAAACTTTGCAAATATATATGTATATTTTATATACATAAAATATGTTTTTTCATTAAAGGTTCTTCAGTGACTTTTTAAATATCTGACATAAAGAAAGTTTATACCATGCTTTCAACTTTAAATTTCAATGATTTAACTAGGGCAGAGTGTTTGTGAAGAGATTTTTTTTCCTTATGGTCCTTCCCCCTGACTTTCCAACTTTAATAGAGTTAGGCCCTGAATATAGGAAGGAGCTTACGCACATGTTAACTGGCACAAAGTAAAACATTCAAATTACGAGGTCAGATAATTAAATCCATGAACTTGCCGCCACGTTTACGTTGGTAGCACTGTACAAGCAACTTGGTACAGTTCCGTAAGCTTGGTATGTCAGTGTGTCACTGCTGTGTTTATGTCCACGTGTGGCAGTGTCATGCCCACTGGTGCTTATTGTTGTGGTGTATTTTTGTGTGATCAGGAAAATGTTGGTGCTTTAATTAGAGCAATGAACAAATATTCATTGATTTCTTGATAAAGTTGGCACCATGCTTCCATTCTAGGCAAGAGTGGAAGTAAAAGCAGGGACATCTTAGTCCAAGATAATGAGGATAATGAAAAAAAGGGCAGTGTACAAATGGATTAAATGGTTTTCTGAGGGGAGAGAAAATGTCACTTACGAAGAGAGGATAGTAACAAGCAGACTTGACAAGAACATTGCAAAAATTCATCAAATTGTGCATCAAAATTGTTGCTGACTATGAGAAGCATAGCAGACCAAGTGAACGTCAGTAGAGAAACAGGAAAATATTAACTGAAAATCTTGGCATGAGAAAGGTGTGTGCAAAAATGGTCCCAAAGGAGCTCACTGATGAACAAAAGCAAAGGAAAATTGAAGGTTTCCAAGACCTTTGGAGAGGCAAGACAATGTTTTGGGCCGTGTTATCTCTGCTGATGAAACATGGGTGCGCCAACACAACCCTGGAACAGAGCATCAAAGTGCACAATGGAAGTCAGCCAATTCTCCACAACCAAAAGAGTCCTTCAGTCCAAATAAGAGTCAAAATGATAATGCTTACCTTTTATTGATACCAGAGAGATTGTTCATTATGAATTTTTACCACTAGGCAAAGATTTAACTATGTTCACTCTTTGGAAGTGCTGAAAAGGCTGCATGAAAAAGTTAGACGAAAATGACCTGAACTTTTCAACACTCCTGAACTTTTTCAACAACTCTTGGATCACGACAATGCACCAGCTCATGTGGCACTGTCTGGGAGGGAGTTTTTAGCCAGTTTAAAGAAAAATTGTATTGGAGCACCCTCCCTACCCACCTGATCTGGCCCCCAGTGACTTTTTTCCTGACCTCAAAATAAAGTTAATATTGAAAAGACGACATCTTGATGGCATTTGGGATGTTAAGTATAAGATGATGACAGCATTGATCATTCCAGACAAAGAGTTCCAAAATTGCCTTGAAGGGTGGACTGGGCACTGGCATTGGTGCATACTTTCTAAGGAGAGGGCTTCCAAGGTGGCCATAGTGCTATTCAGCAATGAGGACTGTAGCATTTTTTCTAGGATAATTTGCGTACTTAATTGTCAGACCTCTTGTACAATTTTATGTTCTTTGAGAAACTCTGTCAGAAATTATGAAAAATAAATTGAAAACTAAGTCTACTTGTATATCATGTGTTGACCTCAGGATCACTGATCTGGAAAATTAGCATCTGACCAATGATGATAATACCTGCAATCACAAAAGGAGTGGTTGGAAACAGACCACAGGTAATTAAAAAGCAAAAGTGTCCAATGTGCCTATCAGGACTGCCTGCTGAACTTGTAACCGGTATACCTGCACATACATTCAGATATTTTCAAGTAGATTGTGCTTAAAAGTATTTTTATTTTTATAAAACGGTGTAGATTTAGGAGAGTAAGCAGATGGCAGGAGAGCTGCAGAGATCAGCTTAGCCAAAGGAAAATCAGAATTCCACTTCATATATAAACTTCTATTAAAAATGGCAATAGTGAGATTATTTTCATTCTGCCCTAAATTGCCTGTATTTCTGGAAAGTAAACCAGATTTGTTTAATGTTTCTAAAGTCCAAAAAGTTTCTAAATATGACTAGGAAAGACTAGAGCAATTAGGTTGAGTTATTGGAGCTCAGGTGGAAAGTTATGCATGTTTAAGAGTTGATTAGAGAGAATAAATTCCTTTAGATGTTACTAGAATCTGTCATGATCAGCCATGATCATGTAAGACGTAATGTCTCCCATTCATTAATAAACAAATTCTATCTAGTTCTTTCTAGATCCGAATCTTGACAAGCCACGACTAAAACACAGTTCACCAAAGATCTATGCAGTGAATGACATGGCAATGTTAACTGCTTAATCTGCATGGTGAGACCAATTCTTGGGATATGGGGATAATAACTAGCCTTATGGACTGTATAATACCACAGTGAAATGTGTGGCTAGTCGATATCCCACAATACTTCTCCTGTGGGCAACATCGACTCTAAGAGCCCAGGATCATTTTCCTTGCCGATCACAAGCTCTGGCTATGACAATGAATCAGTTTTCCATTCTCCATCAGACTCCACTGCAGCTAGGTAAGTGCACTAACTATTTATGTTCTTATTTTATTTGTAGCTTTCCAGGTCTGAAACAAAATATTGAACGGTTGCATTTACAGGGGACCTACAATTGTAAAATCATACTGTGGGCACACAGCCACTCTATTCTTGCCATACTGGTTGATAAACATTCAGGTTAGAAAGGCTAGATTGGAAATTTAGAGAAATAGACTCCAAATTTCTGCTTGGTCCTCATGTTCAAGTTGTGTAATGTACTCCTCTACCTCTCAGGTCCAGTTAATTTATTTGTAAAACAAAGACATCGACGGAATCATTCTCAGTTTCTCCTAAAGTAGCCGTGTTGCATTACTTCCCACCTCTTTCTGATCTGACTCGCATGTTGTGTTTATCCAGAAGTTTACAAAGATAAAGAGCTGGATGAAAAGCGAAGCAGTTTAAGATCTTCAGGTGAGAGAATGCTGGATGGAGCTCAGCAGCTGCTTAACAGGCTAAGACATGACGAGGGATGGGGCATCACCTGCGGTATCTGGTGGTCTCAGCCACAATAGCACGTGGAAGCATCCGAAGATTATTAAATAAAGCAGGTGTGGGGACATGGTAATAAAATACACAGTGGGTACCTAGAATAAATTCTGCAAGTCCACATTCGCAAGCCCTACAAGTTCCGATGAGTTGGTAGATAAATTCTGAAGGTTTTCTTCACCCTGTATCAGATGCCCTCGTGCAGAGGACTTTAAATTTGGGGCAGTTTCCTGGAAATCTTAGCAGCCTGGAGCAAGAAGACTCATCTCTTATCCTATCTGTCTGACCTCTTTGCTATATCACTATAAAAGCTTAGTTTCACCTTGTTTTTGAGCCTTACAGTTTGTCAAAAGCAAATACTAACATCTCTATCAAGCTTTTCCTACTAAACTTCTCCCTGAAATTGCTATTAATATTTCATTTTGCTTTAACTATCCAAAATATTATGCACTAGTATTCTATCATACAGTTTATGTTTGCAATTACCGTTTAACAATATTTTACGAATAAATATAACTCAACCCACTGTTATCAATAAAATGGCAGATCCCAGTACATGATTGCAAATACAGTCCTATTGGAACATTTTTTTTTATATCACTTTCTCTTTCCTTTTATATCTTCATATGTTATATCTCCCAAAAGTTCAAATTTGGCACCCTATCTGGCAAAGATAAATGTTAAAAAATTCTGACCAAAAATAAAACTTGGCTATCCTTACAATTTACTAACATTTTCCTTGAAATCTCATTTAGGAAAAATGTATTTTAGATTTTTATTAATTTCTAGTTTCTGTGATTTATCTGCTATTCTAAAAATGTTGGCTTCAGTGTCTTAATAATAAAAAGCATTCCATTAAAATGCATCAACATGCACAGCCTAATTTTCCTATACTCTTCTCATAAGCCTCTTTCACTCATGTTAGGCAAACTGAATGCATCTGATCTCCCAGTTCCCTAGGAAATAAAAACAGCTTTTGTATTTCTCCTATTTTTGTGTATGTGTTTGTTTTTCAATTCAATTAAACAGATTAATGCTGAGAAAAACGTCTGGCATTGAATTAACAAAATAAATAAGACAGTGCTTCTACCCATCAGGAGTCTAAAATTTAGTATGTTAGCTGCTAAACTAAGAAATCTCTATGTCAATATCCAGCATATTGTTTAAAGGAAATTTAAAACTCCTAATACATTCTGAAATGATCCTAAACAAACAATGATCAGGTAACAATGAACATGATGTGGGTATAAAATGATTAGGTGAGCTGAAAATCATATTTTATTCACATTATATCCAGTTTTCTTTTGGGGGGACATAGTTTTACCTATTATTCTTTAAAATAACAAGGCAAATGAATCCTTTTTATAAGTTTTCTTTAATATATTCCATGAGATTTTTTGTTAAATTTTTTGTTGCCAGAGTAACACATGTTCACAGTCAAAATAATCAAATAGGATTATAATGAAAAAATGGTAGTTTCCTAGACCAATACTTTTTTCAACTCTTGAAAATATTTCTTTTTATATTTAGTTCTACATTTTTAAAGTTAGTTTTTCTTTTATTTTGTAGACTGGTGAAGCGCAGTAGTGAGAAGGGGAGGAAGAGTAGAACAAGGAGTGTGATATATAACTGACTGTGAACAATTGAGAAAACTCACTACTATCTGGACCAACCAGCATCATTTCTTGATTTATGGACTGTACCCCATCTATTACCTCCCTATTTCAGAGTGCTTACAGCATTCACTTTTCAAAATACATCCTGCACTTAGCGGCTATTCATTTTCCCAATATAGTTTTATCACCATTTTAAACTTAATAACTCTTTGATGTGAGATAACTACATAAATCGTATTCCATTTTGAACCAATTAGCATAACTTAACTTTCTTGTTTCACTTGTTTTTACCTGAAGTTAATAACTGACATCCACTTTTCCTTGGTAAGACCTTATTAACTACAGTAGAGTAGTAGATACAAAGCAGGAAATGGCATTAGTATAATCTGCAGACTTTATTCAGATTTCACAAGTGTTATAGGCACTCATGTGTGAATGTGTGTATAGTTTTGATCCCAAGTGTAGACTCATGTATCTTGATCCCAAGTGTAGACTCATGTATCCACAATCAAGACTGTCCCATCACTACACACATGCCTCGTGCCACCCCTCAATGGCCCCCCCTTTCCTCTCTGCTTTGTCCTCCCTAACCTGTGGTGACCCTCATCTTCTCTCCATATCTATAACATTTTGAGGTTAACTTTGGCTAATATGTTTTCATTTCTAAGAGTTTTCTTTGTTTACTTTTAATTTTTTCATGCCATTCTGTTCTCATATACAGGGAATACTTTCCTTTATTTCAGTATAATAAGAATTACAGATTTTGATGTTTTTAGGAGTCTTTCCTACTACATTTATCTATTATCTCCCAGCCCTCTCCCCCCTTTAAAATTGCTTTTGTCTTTCTTTTCACATAATTTAAGAGTGATACCCTAAAAAGAAAATTGAAAGCCTTAGATGAAGGCCTGTTAATCTTTTCCTTGGGTTCTTTGGGAAAACCCCGACGTTAGTGCCTCAGCAGCTCACCAGTGGAGATGACACTGGTTCCTGTGACTTCACCGCAGACATAAAAACCACTTTCAGCCACTCTCATAGGCTGCCTATCTTAAGGTGCTGACAGAGTGTGACAGAGTGGACATGAGACATCTGTTACTTTTCTTTCATTGATGCCAAGGAGTCTATTATGTTTCTGGAGCTTGCTATTTGCTTAACCTGTGATCCTCACCTATTCCTTGCTGTCTCCCAAAGCATATTCCCTATACGGATATACCTAAAAGGAAACTATGCCATTCTAAAAATGAATGTGTGTGATTTCTTCACCCAGGAGGCAACTTCTTCATACCAGTCAACCTCTTGACACTTTCAGGAGGACTACTCAATCCCCAGGGCTTTCTCCTAATACCCCCTTGGCTTTCTATTATGACCACCTGCCCTGTGTCTCCATCTATGACCACTACAACCACCATTTCCATTGGTTACACACAAATACCATTAATCTTTACATATGTTTTACCAAATTATAAGTTCATACCTCCAACAACATGCTGGAACTACTACTTTGACCTGACAAATACATAGTACATCCACTATACTTTTAACACACACTATAATACCACAAATATATTATTGAGACCCCAGAAATTTCAGCTCTGTTTCCTTGGTTAATGTCACATAAATGAGATGCTTCGTGACAAGGCAGCCAACAGGAACTCCGTGTTTTTCTACTTGTGCTCCTCATTCTTACTAACATAGTGAAGTATTTTCTACACACCGCAGGGAAACTCATGCTCTACTCTCTAACATTCTGTACATTTCAGGCCACTAAAATAATAAAGATCAAAACTGATGTTAAAATATCAAAGGGTCAGTTTTTCAAAGGCTGTCTTGATCCACTTTTGATGCCCTGGAGAGATGCTGGTCAGACCTCCCTCTTAGACAGTTAAGTCAGTTAAGTTCTTGTTCTCAACAACCTACCATATTAGGCTTCACACTGTAGGGACATATACACCCTAATCACCCCTGGACCAGGTAATCAGGGACAGCTCTTATATCCCAAAGCCCACTGAAAGTTTTCCAACCTAGTCAATTCTAAGCCTGCTTACTCTGCCTTGCTTGTTCCTTCCCATGGAAATCATGATAAATGCTCTTGACCATGGTGCTTCCTTTCCATCCATTTCATGACCAAGCGGTGGGATTCCCAGTGTGAAGCCTTGCCCCATAGTCACCTTTGGTAGAGTGCTATGACATCTTTGACGTGTTCTTCTTTTCTTAGGATCTAAGAGTGTAATAAAAGCTTTTAAATGGCAGTCATCAGGCCGGGCACAGTGGCTCATGCCTGTAATCCTAGCACTTTGGAAGGCCAATTTGGGTGGACTGCCTGAGCTCACAGGTTCAAGGCCAGCCTGAGCCAGAGTGAGATCCTGTCTCTAAAAAATAGCCAGGCATTATGGGGGGGCACCTGTAGTCCCAGCTTCTTGAGAGGCTGAGGCAAGAGCATCACTTGAACCCAAGAGTTTGAGTTTGTTGTGAGCTAAGATGTCACAGCACTCTTCCAAAGGTGACCAAGGGAGACTCTGTTTTTTGAGATTAAAAAAAAAAAAAAAAAGGCAGTCATCTCCTGATCTGTTAGCCTTTCCATACCTAAATAATGGTAAATCCTACTAAAAAATATTTGACTGAATCATTCCATTTTCTGATATCTCATCAAAGGCCCCATTTAAAAGTTCTTTAACAACCGAATATAGCAACAATATTCTCTTTGCTCAGATTATGAATAAAGGTATATGACTATTTTTGTATAAGACTTAACAGTTCTGAAAAAATTAGAGATTATCAATAAGAGAGATCTTTTATTTTTATGCTAAGTTAAATAAGTATCAAGAGAGCCATAGATCAAGAAAGAAAAAATAACTGAAATAAATGCATTTTGCTTTTAATGTAGGTACTTTACTTTAGACGATTACTGCAGCATCACAGATGCCAACATCACCTTTGCCAGGTGGCACCTAGAAACTCATTGACTTAGGTGACATCTATTTATAGACCAAGTTCCAGGCACAATATTGCCTTCAAATACACAAGTGTCCAAGTCTAATTTTAAGGTTATACACACACACACATTACATTATTTAGAAAGAGAGACAGTCCTTTTGGTCTTGTTTGGAACTATTATTCAATCAAGTCATATACAGAGACTACTAGTTTTCATCAAAAAATGGAATATTTTCACAATTGAATTAAGGACATGCACTTCTGATGTTTCAGAAATAATGTACTTTGTACATTTCTTATTATACCTGTTAAGAAATTTGTTTTTGCTTTTAGACATTTCCCCCTATTGTTAAAAGTTACCTGGTGGACAAAGTGGAAGATGGAAAGGGGCATTGGAATGGATGAGGCAGGGCTAGTTCTAATGGGATTACTCATCTCAGACTGAAAATCAACAATCAGTTATGTGCCACACAAAGACACAACCACAGCCTTCATATGATGGTGGTCCCACAAGATTATAATGGAGCTGAAAAACTCCTAACATCCAGCAACACTGTAGTTGTCATGATGTCATAGCATAACACATCACTCATGTGTTTGTGGTGATGCTGGTATAGTAGGTAACAAAACCTACTGTGCTTCCAGTCGTAAAAATTTAGCACAGATAATTATGTACAGTATGTAATACTTTATTATAATAAATGACTGTATTACTAGATGACATTTACTATACTTGACTAATTGTTATTTTAGAATATACTCCTTCTTACATAAAAAAGCTAAGTATAAAACAGTCTCAGGCAGGTCCCTCAGAAGGTGTTGCAGAGGCATAGTTGTCACAGGAGACAGCAGCTCCATGGGTGTTGTTGGCTCTGATGACCTTCCAGTTGGACAGGAGGTAGAGGTGGAAGATAGTGACATTGATGATCCTGACCCTGTGTACGCCTAGGTTAACGTGTGTTTGTGTGATTTTAACAAAAAAAGTTTATAAAGTAAAATAAAATATAAAAAATCTTGTGGGATAAAATATAAAGAAAGAAAATATTTGTATATAGCTGTACAATGTGTGTTTTGAGGTAATTATCACAGAAGAGTCTAAACGTTAAAAACAATTTAAAAAGTTGATAAAGCTCAGTGAGCTAAGGTTAATTTATTATTAAAGAAGAAAAAAACTTTCTATAAATTTTGTATAGTTGACCTGTACAGTGGTCATAAATTCTATAGCACTGTACAATCTTTGATCTTCACCTTTGCTCAATACTGACTGACTCACTAACTCGCCCAGAGAAACTTCCAGGCCCGCAAGCCCCATTCATAGGAAGTGAACTAGGTGTACTATTTTTTAAAAATATTTTCTATCATATTTTTTTACTATATCTTTCATATGCTGGATACACAAATACTTTGGTGGTATAGAAGGGGTAGTCTATAGTGCAGGTGGCTATATACCTAGGTTTGTGTCAGTACACTTGTAGATGTCCCCACAATGATGGAATCACCTAACGGTACAATACACAGGGCATATTCCTTTTGCTAAGCAATGTATGACTACTGTACTCCACAATTACAAAATAAATAGAGAATGTTGATGACAATGTTTTAGTTTCAATATCCTATGAAATTTTGAGAGGAAAAAGTTGAGGTGCTAAATTCTACTACCATTGCATATTCTCCAAACATGCAGAAAGCTCTGGTGGTTCTGAGATAAATCAAACAAATCTTTGTGTGGCTCAGGAGAGATTAATACACTTCAAATTACTTTTGCCCTTTAGGTTCAAGATAGTTGTTTCAGCAATTATATATTATATATATATTATATATAAAACCCCTAGGAATAGAATTTTATAGTTTTTTATGAATTTGTATAATGATCTATGCAGGGTTCAGGGAGCAACATAAAACCTAATTGAAATAGTGTATACCAATTATGTTTAAAGTTCAATGACCTGTCATGCCCACCCCAATGTTTTAATCTCTTAGGTGGTATGTGTTACACTCTTATGCCTGTGTGCCTGAAGAGCTTTTATGAAGAACAGAACTCCGTTCCTTTTTATATATTCATTTTTTTTTTAGTCTGAGTTTCACTGTGTTGCCCAGGGTAGAGTGCAGTGGTGTCATAGCTCACTGGGCTCAAGTAATTCTCTTGCCTCAGCCTCCTCAGCAGCTGGGACCAGGCACCAGCCACAACTACCAGCAAGTTTTTCTATTTTAAGTAGAGACAGGGTCTCATTCTTGAGCAGGCTGGTCTTCAACTCCTATGCTCAAGCAGCCCACCTGCCTTGGCCTCCCTGAGTGCTAGGATTACAGGCATGAGCCACACCCAGCCCTCCTTTTGTATATCCTTTTGAGCATATAAGGATGAGTTATTTTGATCTTCTCTTGTAATTCATATTTACTACTTAACATGAAGTTCTTTTTCAGTTTTCTTCCACTGTACTTACTATATTGCAACCTTTTCTCTGTCACTGTCATATTTCTACCCACACAATCCACAGAAAAAAAGTGGGGCATTCTAGGCTTTGGTAGAGTTTGCCAAAAGCACGTGGTATTCACTGAATCCAAAATTTTTTCAAATAATTGCACATGTATAATATTCCTTTGTTTATCAAACCTGAAGTGTAAGAATCCCCTTGAATTTATATATGCAAATATTGGAACACAGGCAAATACATCTGTGGAACAAATTTTACATGGCTTTTCTTAGATTTTCAAATCATTATTGATTAAAAAAAAATTAAGGACTACTGAATACCTTTTCTACCAAATCAGTAAAGGAAGAAAGTGATAGATGATTTCCTTGTGATAGATGTAAAGAATAAAGTCATTACAAAAGTAGAATTTCAGGGGGTGGAGCAAGATGGTGGCTGAGTAACAGCTTCCCTGCAACTGGGCACAGTGAGTCTGGGGAGATAAGACTCCAGGCTTCTCTGGCTGGTGGGATCTACCTATAATCATCCCTATGAGGATACAGGAAGTCAGCAAGGGACTTCAGGACCCCAAGAGG
Source organism: Loris lydekkerianus (assembly GCA_963574355.1). Classification (NCBI taxonomy): domain Eukaryota; kingdom Metazoa; phylum Chordata; class Mammalia; order Primates; family Lorisidae; genus Loris; species Loris lydekkerianus. Next base: position 20,181 of record CAUYPK010146203.1, read on the forward strand.
AGGACAAAAACAGTGGAAAACTGGCAAGAGGTTGTGAGTGTTCGATTGACCTAATCCTGACAGCAGCTGTAAGTACAAGCAGCAGTGAGACTGCAAACCAGAAAGGCCTTACCTGTGAACTTTTTCAGTGCTTTTAGACTTGGCACTCAGTTGAACTGCTTTGAGGAGAGCTTGAGCAGGAGAGCAAAGAATCTTGGGCACTGTCTAGGCCCCAGACTGGGCCACTGAGCCGGATGGCGCTAATAGTGTTCGACTGTGGGCTGCAGGGAGCAATTGTGAGAGAATTGCCCCAGCAAGCACTGCTCTCAGAGTCCCAGAGCAAGGATCAGGTGGGAGCTAGTAACCTAGTAACTGAGAAGTCTAAAGGTGAGGACTGAGCTGCCTTACAGCCTTAACCCTCAGGGGCAGAGTGAGATCAGTTTGGCACACTGGAGCCAACTGTTGTGTTGTGGCATCACAGCTCATACCAACCTCAAACTCCTGGGCTTGGCAAGAAACTGCGGGAGCCATGTGACCCTGTGTCTTCTCTCCTGTACCCTTCCTACCTCCACATCAGCCTGCTCATCTGCCCAAGGACTCTGGTAGCCGTGTGCCCTCCAGACACCTCCTTACCTCTGCACAGAAACCTTCTCCAGGCCAGAGACTGCTGAAGCCTTTGGCTGTCAGTGTCAAAGTCACTGGGCGCCAGGCACTCCTAGAACCGTGCGCACCACCTCCGGCCCTGTTGCTGGATCTGGGAGCGTCACACTCTGAAGCTGCTCCCACAACCAGAAGTCCCTGGCTGGGGCATCCCCAGAGGAACCACACAGGGTCACTCCCTAAAAAGATCCAGCAACAATAGAGTGATCCTGCTGTGGTCTAATCTTGGAGAGACACCTCCCCAACTCTGAGGATGGCCAGAAGCAATGATGAAAAACAATCATGAGGTGAAATCAACAGAAAAACTCCAGCAATATGAATAATCAGAGTAAGTTAACTCCCCCAAAGATCAATGGGACAGACACAGCACAAAATGCCATCCACAAACAAATAGCTGAGATGTCAGAAATTGAATTCAGAATATTGATGACAAATAAGATTGAATAAGAATTCCAAGCAGTAACCCAAAAGATGTCTCAAGAATTCAACGAATTCAAAGACCAAATGACCAAAGATTTTGACACATTGAGACAAGAAGTTGCATCCCTCAAAGATTTTAGAAACACAGAAGAATCCCTAAGTAACAAAGTGGAGCAAGAAGAAGAAAGGATTTCTAACATTGAAGACAAAGCTTTCGAACGCTCCCAAACTCTCAAAGAAGAAGAGAAATGGAGAGCAAAAACAGATCACTCTCACAGGTAGCTCAGGGATAATTCAAAGAAAACCAATATTCGTCTCATAGGGATCCCCAAAAGTGACGAAGTAGCTTCACAAGGCACAGAGTCTCTTCTCCATGAGATTATGAAGGAGAACTTTCCAGACATGCCAAGAGATTCTGAAATTCAGATAGCAGACAGTTTCAGAACTCCAGCATGACTCAACCTGAATAAGACATCACCCAGACACATCATAATCAATTTCACTAAAGTTAATATGAAGGAGAAAATTCTGAAAGCTGCCAGACGAAAGAAAACCATTACCTATAAGGGGAAGAATATTAGAATAACTGCAGATCTCTCTGCTGAAACCTTTCAAGCTAGAAGAG
>CAUYPK010146206.1:0-18256 GCA_963574355.1 Loris lydekkerianus
AGGAGAAAGGAAAGGAGAAAGGAAAGGAGAAAGGAAAGGAGAAAGGAAAGGAGAAAGGAAAGGAGAAAGGAAAGGAGAAAGGAAAGGAGAAAGGAAAGGAGAAAGGAAAGGAGAAAGGAAAGGAGAAAGGAAAGGAAAAAGGAAAGGAGAAAGGAAAGGAAAGGAGAAAGGAAAGGAGAAAGGAAAGGGGAAAGGAAAGGAAAAAGGAAAGGAAAAAGGAAAGGAAAGGAAAGGAAAGGAAAGGAAAGGAAAGGAAAGGAAAGGAAAGGAAAGGAAAGGAAAGGAAAGGAAAGGAAAGGAAAGGAAAGGAAGAGAAAGAAAGAAAGAAAGTCATAAGGGGCTGGGCACAGTGGCTCATGCCTTTAATCCTAGCACTCTCGGAGGCTAGGGGAAGGGGACTGGCTTGAGGTCAGGAGTTTGGGACCAGATTGAGCAAGAGTAAGAAGAGTCTGTCTCTAAGGAAAATAAAAAAATTAGGCAGGCATGGTTTCACGCACCTGCAGTCCCAGCAACTCTGGAGGCTGAGGTGGGAAAATCACTTGAACCCAGAAGTTTGAGGTTACAATGACCTATGACAATACCACTGCACTTTAGATGAGGGGAAAGAGACTCTGTGGCCAAAAAAAAAAAAAAAAAAAAAAAAAAGAATTCACTATTTATTGAGTGGAAGTGGATCATCACAGAAGTCTTCACCTCATCATCTTCATATTGAGCAGGCTGAGGAGGAAGATGAGGAAGGGCTGGTCTTGCTGTCTCAGGGGTGGCAGAAGTGGAAAAGGTAGAAGCAAGGAGGAAAGACAGGCATGCTTGGTATAAGTTTTATTACAAAAAAATCCACACAAAACTGGACCTTTGCAGTACAAGAAACATGTGTGTTCAAGGGTCAGCTGCATACACCCAGGTTTCTGTAGAGCAGTTCCTTAGAGGAAACAACCCTTAATGTGATAAATCATGACCTAAGTAGGAGCTGAGTGAAGCGTGTTCTAAACAGACACACCAGCATGAGCAAAGGCCAAAGGGATTAAAATAGCACAGTCAGTGCAGGAAAACCAAAACCAGTTTGAACATGCACTTCTCAACTGCTAAGGCACAAAGCTCTTCTCTCTAAAGTGAAAAGCTCCTAAAAACTAACAGACATCTTTATCACCACCAAAGGCGGTAACACTGGTAGCAGATCTCAGAGGCAGTCTTGTCATTTCTATTTTCTTCCCATAGTAATCAATGTCCCCCACTCACTACGTGTTATCAAGTCTCAGGCACTTGAATATATCTACCTGAATTGGAAAGTGAACAGGGTTTTACTGTTTGGCCCCAAAGGAGCATGAAATCTGACTTTCATCTTACTAGAGAAAATGAATTAGCACAGATACACTTTTACACTTACTTTTTTCAGAATGTATCTTAGTACAAAACATGCACTCCTGACACTGACTTCCAGTAAGCACTTAATTCCACAGATAAATTGGTTACTGGCAACTGAAACCCTATGTAGATGCCAAAGTCAGTCTGATGCGGCTCAAACTGCTTCGTAATATTACTTTCTCTATGACTCTCCAGCAAGAGAGCTGAAACGGCTGGAAGGAATACCATAGTTTCTTGCCCCAACAACCACTCAGAAGACATCAGTGATTCTATTACTTAAAAAAAAACCTCTCAAAGTAACTAAGTTTCCCCTACTCTTAAAATCAACTTCAAGCTCTTAATCAACAAACAGCTCAACTCCTCATGGCGCATACTGGCCTAGGCAATTAATTACTCTCTACCAACCCTACCTAACTGGACTCATATGTTCATGTATTCACTCAGTCATTCCAATACTCAATGACTATAGTGGGTAGCAGGCACAGGTACTGTGATGAAAACAGACGTTCCTGCCCACTGACACAGCTTATTATAGTTTAATCTCAAGAACCATGACATTCATTAAACTATAATTTTCTCCAAATTGTTTTGTTTAAATTTCTGAGGACTGCAAATAAGCCCTATTCCCAAGTTACCATAACACAAGTTTGGTCCAAATCTAAATAGCTTAGACCAGAAAAAAAAACACATCTTACACAGTAGGAGCTCCATAAATGTACAGACATTATGATCATAAAAGATCTAAATAAAATGTAATAGTTAGCTTACAATGGTTTTCAAGCAAAAGTCTACAAAGTCACAATTTAAAGTACTACTTGAATTACTGACGTAATAGAAAAATCTCACTTATTTAAATGCAAATCAAAAATCATTTTGTGATGCTCCCATGATAAAAAGTACATGAACAAATGTCAAACACTCTGGTTAGCAATGCACTTTATGGTGCAGAAGTAAACTGACGTATATAAATACAGACTCTTAGATTTAATATGAGGTTTGTCAAATACTCTGGTTAGCAACGCATTCTGCAGTGCAGTGCAGAAGTAAACTGACGTATATTAATACAGACTAACTCTTAGATTTAATATGAGGTTGTCAACTTTCTCAAACTGCAGAAAAAATACTTTATTTCATTCCAGCAGCTGAAGCGAAACTAAGGCTACAAATATTTTTCTGGGCCAAATTTAAAGGCAGAGCAACTAATTGACTTTAAAACTAATAGCTTCTTGTCATCACGTCTTAAGTAATGTTTCTTTTTCTTTTTAATTAAGTCTTTTGTACATAGATCATAAATACATTTATGCCAAAAAAAAAAAAAAAGATTTTCCCACAATGGATTAATGATATTAAAGCATAAAGTCAAGCAATTCAGCAACAACAAAAATAAATAAGTGAGACTAAATTAAATTAAAATGTTTCTGCACAGCAAGGGAAACAATGAGGTATAAATAGAAACCTACAGATTGGGAGGAAAGTAATCACCAAGTATATATCTGACAAAGGGATAATGTCCAGAATCTACAAGAACTCAAATAAATCAGCAAGAAAAAAATCTCCATTAAAAAGTGAGTAAAAGACACAAGACACCAACAGACTTTTTTTTCAAAAGAAGATAGACAACTGGCTAAGAAATATATGACAAAAATGCCTAGTGTCACTAATAATCAAGAAAATAAAAAATTAAAACCCAAATGAGACATGAATTTTCCTCTATTAGAATGGCCATTACTGAAACATCAAAAACCATACATGCTGGTATGGATGCAGAGAAAAAGCAACATTGTTGGTGGGACTGCAGATTAGTTCAACATCTACAGGAAATAATATGGAGATTCCTCCTAAGTAGACCTACCATTCAATCCAGCGAATCTACCCATAGAAAAAGAAGTCATTTTATAAAAACAATAGGGGCACATGAATGCTAATTATAGCACAATTTACAATTGCAAATATGTGAAATCAACCTAAGTGCCCACTAATTGATGAGTGGATGAAGAAAATGTATGGGGGGGTGCCAAAAAAAGTACAAACACTTTAAGAGATGTTACCTACATATTACTTTTCAAAGGTTAATTGAATTATAGCACGACATTCTCTCAAAGATGGCCTTTACCAAATAAATGCTGGCCTCACCACAACAGACAGGGCAGTCAAAAAATGGTAGGAGCATGCTTGTCATTTGGGGAGTGCAAAATGATTTTGAAGTGGCATTTGAAATTTGAGAATGTTATGGAATTATAACAATGGAGGTGTGAGTATGCAATAGAACCTTTGATACCCCTGACACATGCACATGTGCATGATAAGTTTGAGATGTATGGTACTATGAAACAGCATGCACAGTGATACAAGTGGACACCTTGGTCAATGTTGCTCAAGCAGTCATTTGCTATAATCAGAAGTGTCTGGATGCTGATGGTAACGACTTTGAGAACCTCTTGACTTGTATTCATCTTTTGTTATTGGTATATATTGAATATTATAATTTTATTACAGTTTTTTCCTTCCTTAAAACATGTATGCCTTTTTTGTGCCTTCTGTATGTGTGTATACCCACGCAGCCATGGAATACTACTCAGCCATAAAAAAGAATGAAATAATGTCTTTTGCAACTACTTAGATGCAACTGGAGTCCATTATGCTGAGTGAAGTATCCCAGGAATGGAAAAACAAGCACTGCACATTCTTACTTATAAGTGGGAGCTAAACATTGGGTAGATAGGGTCACATAGTTGTATAAAGGAAATTGGAAACTTAGAAGGGAGAGAGAGTAAGAGGTAGAGGGATAAAAACTTAATATTATAGGGTACAATTTACACTACTCTGGTGATGGACACACTAAAAGCCCTGACTTCGCATTATGCCATGTATCCATGTAATGAGAACAATTGTACCCTTTAACATTTTGAAAGAAAAAAGAAAAAAGTCTATACCCTCAATAGGGTAAATACAAAGAAACTCACATCTAGGCATATCATCAAAGAACTATTAAAAGTCAAAGAAAGAAAACAATCAGAAAAAAAGAAATATTGACTACAAAGAAAGCTTTCTTCTCAAAAAATAAAAAAATGTAGAAGGAACAAATAACTAATATCAATAATGAAAAAGTTTAAATAAATATTCTATAATTTTAAATATGAAATAAGATAATTTTATGAACAAATTTATGTCAATTAATATGGAAAATTGTATAAAGAGATATTCCCAGAATTACAACTTATTAAAACTGGAACAATAAAAAATATATAAGGATAAAGGTTTTACTCATAACTTTTACATAATGTTAATCTGCAATTATAGACTTTTGTACAAAGAAAACTCTAAGTCAAATGGTTTGGCTGGTTAATTCTCTCAAGTATTCATGGGAGAAATAATGCCATACATTAATCATAATCATACAAATAATCAAAAGGTGAGCAGGGGGGCATATCTCAAGTCATTTTACTAGGTCTACGTAATGCAAATAAGAAACTTTCACAAATACATAGAAAGAAAAGAAATTAACAAGTCAATGATTCTCATGAACCTAGACATATAATTCTAAATAAATATTAATAAATTTAAATCAATCAAAACAATTCACATTTAAGGAAAAATAAAGCCAACCATGGTAACTTGCACTTGTATCTTATGTAATCCAGATGCTGAGGCAGAACGATTGATGAATCAATCCAGGAATTTGATGCTACAGTGAGCAATGATTGTGTCATTGCACTCCAGCCTGGACAAAAGAGTGTGACCTTGTGTCCAAAAAATAAATAAAGAAATAAGGGGAAAGAAGAAGGGGTGTCCTATAATTATCACAATATGATTAGAAAAAGCATTTGAAGGACTGGGCACAGTGGCTCTCACCTGTAATCCTAGCACCCTGGGAGGCCAAGGCTGGTGAATTGCTTGAGCTGACGAGTTGGAGACCAGCCTGAGCAAACGCAAGACCCTGTCTCTAAAAATAGCTGGATGTTGTGGTGGATACCTGTAGTCTCTGCTACTCGGGAGGGTAAGACAAGAGGATTGCTTGAGTCCAAGAGTTTGAGGTTGCCATGAGCTATGACACTACAGCACTCTATGGAGAGAGAAGGTAGACTCTGTCTCAAAAAAAAAAAAAAAGAAAAGGTATTTGATAAAATTTAATATCTATCAATAAATATTATTTCATAACAAAATCTATTAGCAAACCAAGAACATTCTTTTTTATTTTGTAAAATAAGTAAATTGAAAAACTAAAGCAGATATCATTTTAATTAAAATAAGTAGAATAATTTTCCTTGAAAAACAAATGCAAGAACAGGATAGATTTTATATTTACTTGTATTCAACAGAGTTCTGATGGAATGATTAAGCATATTTAGGGAGAAAATTTTAACAATTAGAATGGAAGAAACCAAACATTACCTGTAAATTGCATAATTGTGAATGCAGAAAATTAAAAATACTCTACAAATATTTGAAATTAACTATTGAATTTAGTTCACTGAATAAAATGATATAATGTAATATTGTACTTAATTATATTTCTAAATGCAGCTACAAACAAATGAAATTAATTTTCATAAAGGATACCACATGTAACATAAACACCAATACATAGTTAAAAATCAAAATTTGTGCAATGTCTATACAGCAAAAAATGCAAAATGGTACTTTAAATAATTAAAAAAGACCTAAATAAATGGAGGGATATTTTAGGTTCATGAATTAGAAAACTTTTTATGGTAAGATGTAGTTCTGTGCCAAAAATCTGGTCTATAAATTTAATGTAATCCTAGTCAAAATCATAGCAGCTTACATAATTGAGTATGTATGTGTGTATACATAGTACATTAAGAAGCATTTCATATGCATACATGCTAATACAAAGGGAAAGTTAGCTAAAACAGTTTTAAAGAATAAAAGTAAAGCTGGCACACTAAAACTATAAAGCATTAAGATTTATTATATGGCTACCATGATTAAGAGTGTGTTATTCATATAAATTAGAAAAATAAAACAATGTAATACAATAGAAAATTCAGGAAGAGACCTGCTTGAATTATGACAGTTTACATTTTAGCCTAGTTGGAAAGAGATGCTAATTTCAAAACCTGTGATGCCTTCCTATCATAGACTTTTTGCACCTGTTTTTAAGTTTAATTTGGATTTTATATATATATATATATATATATATATACACACACACACACACACACACACACACATATTATTTTGTGTCTAGCTCTTTTGCCTCTTTGTGAGAATCATTCTGGGCTATGGCAATAGTTCCTCCTTTATTACCACTGTATACAATTGCATTATTTGAAATCATCATGCTTAATTATTATAGTGACATGATAGAACTACTAAGGGAGTCATTAGGTTCTGTGAAATATTCAAAATAAATATTCAGAAATATTTAAAATATTAAAAAATATTAATGATAAATTAAGAAATATTTAGTTTTTTAATTTGGGTGCTAGTTATATGTGTTCACTTAAAATAATAATGAAGTAAGTTATTATATAATTTGCATTATTTTCTGTGTGTTTTACCTGAAAATTTTATTTGAAAAGTAGTGTATGGAGGGAGGATGGAGGCCATTGGCAGGAAGAGGTGGAGCAATTGGTAGGATCTCACCTAATGGGCACAGTGTGAGGATATTCAGCCTGCCTCTTGGGTAAAGGGCTCAAATGCAACTTGAACTTTACCTTAGAATTGAAAACAATGTAACTTAACTCTTTGTATCCTTATATTAATTTGAAATAAAAAGTGGTTTTGATTTGCATTTATCTGATGATTAAAGATGATGAGCATTTTTTCATATGTGAAACTTAGTAAATGTGGAATGTAAATGTCTTAACACAGTAACTGTGAAATTGCCAGGAAGGCTATGTTAACCAGTGTGATATAAACGTCAACCGGTCTGTGAAACTAGTGTATGATGTCCCATGATCATATCAATGTACACAGCTATGCTTTAATAAAAAAATAAAATAAAATAAAATAAACTCACTGCAAAAAAAAAAAAAAAAAAGTGGTTCTATCATTCATTATTAGCCTTTTTACCTGGAAACTAGGTACTCTCCTATCATTAGACACACTTGATAAAAACTAATTTCTGGCCTTGACATCTCCCTAGAGCACATTCTTGTATCTAATTATGGAACATTTATCATATAACAGTGGCAAACAGTTAAACCTTGTTTACATTTATTTTAAAGTAAAAGCCCAAATGAATAGCAGATAGCATCAATAACAGAATTGTTTCAACTAACAGTCAAGTAATTTAAAATAAACTCTTGAAAATCATGCTAGATTTGTGTAATAATATGTATTTGCAATATGAAGAAAATATAATTTAAAATTTAAGAAAACTGTATGCATCATGCAAGAAAGCTATAGTAGTTACAAATAAATGACCAAATAGTTTGGATAGATGGTAGGCTGAACACATCTAACAAATAATTTAGTACAATAAAATATGGAAATGAAATAATTCCTCCAAAAGTAGCAAGAAAACATGCAAAAACAACAACTAGAAAAAAGAATAAAAGGAAAAGGAAAAAAAATAAACAGAGTAAATAGTATTGGCAATATTCAGATACTAAACTCTTCAACAGATAACAAAATCAAAACAGATGAATAATTTTAAAAGTAATTGAGAAATGAAGAAAAACAAAATAACTCAGGTTAAAAGAACTCATTGATTAATAAATAGGAAAGATGTGAAACCAAAAATTATTAAAAGTTTAAAACTTTCAGGCTTTGCATGGCAGCCAATGCCTATAATCCTAGAACTCTGAGAGGCCAAGACTGGTGGATTGCTTGAGCTCAGGAGTTCATGATCAGCCTGAGCAAGAGCAAGACTCCTTCTCATCAAAAATAGAAAAACTAGACAGCATGGTGGCTGGCACCTGTTGTCCCAGCTACTCAGGAGACTGAGAAAGAAGGATTGCTCAAGCCCAAGAGTGTGAGTTGCTGTGAGCTATGATGCCAGGGCACTCTACCCAGGGCGACAGAGTGAGACTCTTGTCTCATTAAAAAAAACAAGTTTTCAAGTGTAAGACAGATATATACAAAATCAGAATAAGCATTATTAGCACAATTTGAGATTCTAGCAGATAATTGAATAATATATATAAAATATACATTATATATAAAATATATAATATATGTGTGTGTATATATATGTATATTATATATAATTTTTTATAGAGACAAGGTCTCACTATGTTGCCCAGGCTGGTTTCAAACTCCTATCTTCAAATGCTTAGTCCAGGTATCAATAGGGAAAGAAAGTGCAATATTCTTATAGCAAGGGGCAGCAAGTATTTTAAAAACTAATAACATTTATGAGAAGCAAAAATACATACAGTATGATATATTACACAATAAGAGTTTTTTTGTATTTAAAATACTTGCTTATAAAAATATGATGTATATTTTCAAGGGAACAAGCAAAAATACATGAAGTATATTATAATGATTTTATGAATGGGAACGTGAAATAAAATTACAATATAAACTGGCAAGGCTAAGGGGCATGGTCCTTTAGTGATTGTAATTAACACAAAGGGAAATCCCAAAGGTCCAGGCAGAGGTCCTCTGGGCCTCTGCAGCTAGCTGGTACTCCTTACGTGTTAGGGATTGTTATTATTATCTATATTTGTAATAGACCAGATCAGTACATACTTGGCTCATAGCTGACATTCAATAAAAGTTTGTTGAATAAATGTGAGCATTTATGATTAGTATTTTAATAAAAGTTTCATCTTCATTAAAAAAATTACAATATAAAACAGAAATAAAATTTCAAAACTGAAATGAAATTTCAGTCTTCTGAATTTCTCCAGAAGACAAAAATCACTATAGGGAATGTATGCCAGGAATCTGTTCGTTTGGCTATCAGGTAAAGTTGCCATGTAAAGAGCTTGTTATTCTTTTCCCTATAGAATGTAGAATATCTTACACAGGGCGAAATATGTTCATGCATGGGCAATTAACCTTCAGAAAAGGAAGTTCATTATTGGCAGATTTGTTATCTTACAAACAAGCTTTAATAAACATGGAAGTGCAGGTGTCTATCCAATATTCTAACCTCAATTCCTTTGGATATACATCCATATATAGGATTGCTGGATTGAATACTATTTTCTATTTTTAATTTTTGTGAGGAAATCCCATAATGTTTTCCACAGTGTTTACATCATTTTACATTCTCACCAACAGTGTATAAGGGTTCAAATTTCTCCACATTCTTGCCAACAATTATCATTTTTTACATAGATAACAGTCATCCTAAGAGGTCTGAGGTAACATTTCATCGTGTCTTTGATTTCCATTTTCCAGATGATTAATGATGCTGAGCATCTTGTCATATACTTGTATGTCTTCTTTGAAGAAATCTCTGTTCAGCAAAGAAGTTCAAGGTAGAAAATAGAATCACCATCTCATTCTCCTGTTTTCACTGGCATCCAGGAATAAATAAGCCTCACAAAAAAGCTTTATTGTTAAACAAATTGAATTAGTAGAACAAAGAAAAAGAAAGAATACATCTATAGTAAATAAGATCTTAAGTTTTTAACTCCTCTGACCCAGAATTACTTGCCTTAAGTTTTAAGTTTTAAGATAAGCCTACAAAGAGCAGCATATTGTTTTTCCAGGACATTTCTATTGCCTCTATGGGGAATGTTGGAGGAGGAATGCTGAGTGTGCAACAATATGTAATAACATCACTGATTCACCTTGATTTTATTTAACAAAAAGCAATCAAGGATATCCTTTTGAAACCTGTTTAGACTCTGTAGAGTTAAATCTTCTATTCTTCTTTTCCAAAATCAAATTTTAAACACGTTTAGCCTACTCAATATGCTTACATTGGTGTCAGTAACAAAGCACATAATATTTTTTTTTCATCTGCTCATGTTGACTTTAAACATATTGTTTCTCCAGTGTGCCAAAACCGTCTCCCTCTGCCCCTAAGGATTAAGGCTGTAAGGCAGCTCACTCCCTGCCTTGAGGCTGCTCAGTCACTAGATTATTTGTCCCACCTGATTCTTGCTCTGGGACCCTGAGGGCAGAGCTTGCTGGGCAGTTCTTTCACAATGGCTTCTTGTGCCCAGCTCAGTGGCTCACTCTGGGGCCCCAGACAATGCCAAAAGTTCTCCACACTCCTGCTCAAGCTCTCCCCAAGGCAGTTCAACTGAGTGCCAAGTCCAAGAACAACAAAACCGTTCACAGGTAAGGCCCTTCCAGTTTGCAGTCTCACTGCTGCTTGTACTCATGGTTGCCGGCTTGATTAGGTCGATCGAACACTCGCAACCACTAGCCAGTTGTCCACTGTTTTTTTCCTCCTCTTGGGATCCTCCTTGCTGGCTCCCTGTATCCTCAAAGGGATGATTATACACAGATCCCACCAGCCAGAGATGCCTGGAGGCTTTTCTCCCCAGACTCGCTGTACCCAGTTACAGGGAAGCTGTAACTCGGCCGCCATCTTTAATCCGATCCCTGAAGTTACTATACTTTGAAGACTCCTCTGTTTTCCTTCAGGGAAACCCCTTTTTATTCATAATTTAACCCCTATAATTCATATTTTTGTATACTTTGTATAGTCCCATATTACTACATAAATTTGGAGTTATAGCAACTTTTTTTTTTTCCAGTTTTTTTGGCCGGGGGTGGGTTTGAACCTGCCACCTCTGGTATATGAGGCTGGCGCCCTACTCCTTGAGCCACAGGTGCTTCCCCATAGCAAACTCTTAATTATTACAAACTCTGATAACGGTATAAATGGATTCCAACATTCACCCCCCCACTTGTTGAGAGATGGAGTACTGTAGGGCAGAATCATGATGACATATCAGTTGGTATAACTATATTTACTTGGTCCATTCCTCCTATACTTGCCTCATTTGTGCTCTGGCCAAGGTCTGAGTGAACACATCTCTCAGCCCATTTTTAGCTTTGTACGTTGTTCCTGCCTTAGCTTCCTTTTCTCATACCCTTCTTTTCAAAGTCAGTAAACTTTGGAATAAAAGGGATTTTTTGTGGGGAGGGAGTTGATGTGATTCAGGATTCAGAAGTATGCTGTGTATTTTACATGGGAAAGATGGATTGAAGAGCTCTTCTGATTCCTCTTCCCTTGGTCCTGTGACAGCTACTTCTCTCAGAAGGAAAGATACTTGTTCTGTCCTCAGAACTTTGAAAGCCTTCTTCTAATGAAACATTGATATGCAAAGTGATTAGATGAAGGCAACAGTAATAACTGGGCTTCAGGCCCTAACCCTGCAAAGTTTTGGTAATTGCATCACCTCAAACAAGCTCCAGTCAGAACAGCAAGACCAAGTCATTGCATCGGTGACACTCTTGCTAAATTTTTGATTATTCAAACGGAGCCCTCTCTTGTCTCCTTTCTAAAGTACTTTTAACCACATTATTCTTTATGGTCCTCTACCCTCCCCAGTATATGCACTCCCACCCTTTTTCCTTCCTCTTGAGCCTTTCTACTATGTTTCAAGAATTTCTTTTGTTTGTCAGCAAATTACCATCCATTACTATTTTCCTAGAAACTTTCTCTACCATATACCCTCCTCTGAATCCTTCCTGAAAGATGGTTAATTATTTTTTTCCTTGAAGCAAATTGTTTTCATTTTCCCTTACCCCACAGAAATAAATTGGATTCAACTGCTCCTCACTTCCCCCAGCCACTTCCAAAATATTCTTCTAGTTTGTGGGCCCAAGAAAGTGGAGGACCTTTGTAATCCAAGTATATTTTTCTCTCTACCTGGTCATCTTTTTTTTTTTTTTTTAATTTCAAAGCCTACTTGAAGGCTTCTCTCTTTTTTTTTTCTTTCTTTTTTTCTTTTTTTAAGTGTTGGAGAATCATTGAAGGTAGAAAGAGTCAGATTACACTGCTTCCATTTCACTCTAATATATAGTGTCCCTCCCGTAAGAGGTATGTCACACACACATTCCCTCTCTCTGTTCCCCCTTTCCCTTACCCCCCACCACGTACTAGCATCAATTGTCCTCATATGGCAATTGAGTACATTGAATTCTTGGTTCTCCATTCTTGTGATACTTTACTAAGAAGAATGTATTTCAACTCCACCGAAATTAATACAAAAGATGTAAAGTCACCCTCCTTTTTAATGACTGAATAGTATCATTTTTATCTTTGCCAACAACCAGGTCCTTTTGCCACAGTGTTGACTGAGGTTAGAATGTTAGCATACAATCTTCTACTTCCCAAGTAGTTGCCCAGTTTTTTTACTTCATCCACACTAGTGTCCTTGCCTCAAGGGAATAACCACTATAAGCTACTACCTTAGTTCTCACCAAACACTATTCTACCTCTAAAACTTTTATATTTTTCAAGCCCTGATTCTAGTTACATTACACTACAAGGTAAAAAAAAAAAAAAAAAAAAACTTTTAAAGTAAAAAAAACATACACAAAAGACATAAGGATGAAAGGAATAGCTTTGTAAATTGTTAAGCTATGAAATTATAAGGCAGATTTTACCCAGATCAAGAAATAAACTTTGCTAGCTACTCCAGAATCATGTACCTCCTTCCAGTAATAACCTCTTCTCTCCCCTGAAAAGCAACCCTGAACCTGACTATTTATAGTAATCATTTCCTCACATTTTAAAATAGTTTTATTGCCCAAATGTGCATTGAAGTTTAGATTTGTCCATTTTTAAAAAACTTTGTATTGGTTTTAAATCTTTCAATCTATGCTACTTTATCTCTTTTACTTATTTACAAATCTATTTGCTGAAAAACCCAACCCATTTTGCCACAGTCTATATTTTGCTCATCTTATATGTTCTTGGTGCATTTCATTATATGTTCCTTTTTCTTTCTTCCAAATTGACAACTGGATATAGAGGTTAGATATTCATGTTTGATCTTTTTTGTCAAAAATGTAGAAAATTTTTGGCAAGACTATAGGCTAGCATAATGTCTAGGTGTCTCTTTGTGATATTCGCAATTGTTCATGCTTAATGCCTCTATCTATTCATGGGAAACAACCTGCTATTTTTGTGCACCTGTTAAACTGATTAGTTTTCAAGATGCTCCTAAACATTTGAGATCTCTACTTTTCTTTAAATCTTTTAGTGAACACCCAACCTCAAGTAAATTTCTTTACATATTTCCTGTATACTATGACTGAAGGTTAGCCAGTAGCCATTAGAGTACCATTTATAATAGCATCAGAAAACATAATTGCTATGGAATGATTAAGCAAAATTTATGCAAGATCTCTAGTCTCAAAACTACAAAGTGTTGATGAGAGAAATTAAAGAAGACCTGAATTAATGGAAGGTATTGTCTGTTTATAAACTGTAGTATACAGTATTGCTAAGGTGTTTATTATCCCCAAATTGATTTATAGTAGTAATTTTAATTCTTATACTTTATTATATATTAGTCAACTGAAAGGCTTGTTAAAATACAGATTATAGGCCCCAAGCCCAGCATTTTCTTTTTTTTTTTCTTTTTTGAGACAGAATCTTGCCTTGTTGCCCTGGGTAGAGTGTAGAGGGTTTATCATAGCTCACTTGAAACATCAAACTCCTGAGCTCAAGTAAATCTCCAGCCACAGCTTCCTTAGTGACTATAGGCATGCATCAGGAGCTATTTTTTTCTCTTTTTTGTACAGATAGAATCTCGCTCTAATTCAGGCTAGAACCTCAACGTTTTTGATCCACTAAGTCGGGTTGGGACCTGAGTACATTTAAAACGTGTTCACAGATCCTGCTGGAGTTGCTAATGCTGCTGGTACATAGCCCATACTTTATGAATCCCTGGTCTATAGAGTCAAATAAAAAATAAAAATCCAGGCTGGCACCTGTAGCTCAGCAGCTAGGGTGCCAGCCACGTAACACTGGAGCTGGCAGGTTCGAACCCAGCCCAGGCCTGCCAAACAACAATGACAACTACAACCAAAAATATGGCAGGCGCCTGTAGTCCCATCTAGTTGGGAGGCTGAGGCAAGAGAATCAATTAAGCCCAAGAGTTGGAGGTTGCTGTGAGCTGTGACACCACAGCACTCTACTGAGGGTGACATAGTGAGACTCTATCTCAAAAAATAAATGAATAAAAATAAAAATCCAGTTAAAACGCCATCAGACTTTCAGTAGAAATCAACATGCTAATTTGAAAATGTATTTGGAAATGCAAAAGACCTAGATTAGCTGAAAGCAATCATGAAAAAGAAGATGGAAATTAGAAGACTAATACTGCTGACTTTAAGATTTACTTTAAAACTATAGTAATCAAGACAGTGTGATACTTGTACTAGGGTAAGGGTATATAAAGAAATCATGGGAAAAGATTCGAGAGTCCAAAAATAGACACTATATAGCCAGTTGGTTTTTAACAGTAGTACCCAAACATCACAATTGGGAACAGAAAGTCATTTTAACAAATGGTTCTGGAATAACTTAATATCCATATGAGGATAAAATGAACCTTGATCCCTCACATCATACACAGATATTAATTCAAGATTGATTAAATGAGAGACTAAACATAAAAACCAAACCATAATGCTTCTATGTCTAGAAGAAAACATAATGGAATATCTTTACAACTTCGGGGTATACAGAAAACAGAAAGCATTCTCCATAAAGGAAAAACATTGATAAGTTGGACTTAATCAAAATAAAAACTAATGCTTATTAAAAGAAAACATTAGGAAAGCAACAGACTGGGAGAAAATTATTACAGTACGTGTATATGACAAAGGAATTGTATTCTAGACTATATGTAACAAACACTTTGATTTAAAAAAGGCAAAGCTAATGAAAATTGGGCAAAACATCTTGAATAGGAATTTCATAAGATGTAAGAATGGCTGCTAGGCATGTAAATTCCTAGTGAGTGAATTCCTATAAGTGAATATCAGGGAAACCACAATGAAATACCACTACATACCTACTAAAACGGCTAAAATTTAAAAGATTGACTGATGCCATAACTGAACAGCCACAACTTTCATACAGTGCTAGCTAGGGTAAAAATGATGCAACTGTGTTTGAAAACTGGAAGTTTGTTATAAAATCAACTACACACACAGCCTTTGACCTAACAGTTTTTCTACAGACTACCTTGAAGACTGAAGAGATGGATTTTAGGCACAGTTTCTGGGGAATTTTGCCTAGTAGTGTTACACCTGAGAATCGGAATCCCCAATGCCATGCAAGAGAGCCACACACTGATGCAAATCACACGAGGGCGTTTATTCAGGCATGAGGCAGGGTTGCTGGTGTTCCCAGATGCAACTGGGGCCGAGAGCTCTGTGCTCGTCGCCTGCGGGGGTTTTGTTCTGTGGTTAAGGGGTGAGGGGCGTGGGAAACACAGTGTGGCCTTTGGGTCAGTTATCTCTTATGCTGACACTAGAACTTAAGGCTGATAGGGGAGACAAGATGACAGACTGAAGCCAGCTTTCCACAGAGGCTCCCATCCAGAAGGAGAGTTAGGGGACCAAAATTTAGTAAGTAACCTGGTAGATTTGAGCTGCACCAAGAGAGAGAAGGTTGAAGAATGCACATCAACACCGATGAGGTGAGCTGCGACCACAAGGACGCAAACAAAAGGTACAAAATCCATCACCAAGCAGACAGGAGTCCCCACTCCCCCATGAGACCGGCTCAAGAGCCCCACAAACAAACAAACGGGCAGAAATTAAAGGTCCTCCCACTACACTTCACGGCAGTGACCTTCTAAAAACTGGACCTACCTCCCCTACTAGGGTGCCATGGCGTTCTCCTGCCAGACATAAAACTGTATAAAACTTTAAATATCTTTGCCTGCAACCCTGAACTCCCAGCACTTCCCTCCACTCACACTGAGGTCTGGCAGCCTGTCCCCCAGGCACTCGGATTCTTGGGTGACTTCTTGAGGGGTGTGGACAGTGCCCCATCTGTGACTAGTCAGCGCTGACTCGGAGGCACGCAAGCGAGGAGAGGGCACTCGGCTGAGGGGGAGTCACGCCTCGGCAGCACTTCCCTGCGGCATGGTGCAGCAGCCCTCCTTGGGCAGCAATACAGCCAGGCATAAAACTGAGTGAAACTGTAGCTTCGCCGTTTCCAGCGCTCAGCTCCCAGCACTCCCCCCCCCCACTCTCACTCGGGGATCTGGGGGCCTGCCCCCCAGGAGTCCAGATTCTTGGGTGATTTCTTGTGGGGTGTGGACAGTGCCTTAGCTGCAATGTCTCTGGGGTGCAGAAGCGAGGAGAGGACGGTTGGCTAGAAGGGAACCACTCCAGAGCAGCAGTTCCATGAAACGCGGAGCGTCGGCTGCCTTCTGGTAGTGGTGCAGCCAGGCATAAAACTGTGTGGAACTGTATGTGCTCGATACCTGCAGCTCTGGGCTCCGAGCACTCTCCTTCACCCGCACTCTCAGATCTGGAGGCCTGTCCCCCAGGAGTCCAGATTATTGGGTGATCTCTCAAGGGGTGTGGACAGAGCATAAACTGCGGCTGGTCAGTGCTGACTCTGGGGCGTGGGACCGAGGAGAAAAGGGTCGGCTGGGTGCCCACACCAGAGCAGCAGTTCCCGGAAGTGGATCAACAGCCATTTTTTTTAAACAGCAAAATGGTTCACTTCTGGATATTCTGAAGCTACACCCCCTGTCTCCCTGGGCAACCAGAGGAGGCTACCCAGGAGTAAAGGATTTGCCTGACGCTGCTCATAAACCCGGGAAGCTTCCAGGGCAGTGCCAACTCAGAGAGTTAATTGAGTACAAACCTCCAGCAGCAAAGACGTTTGAACTCAGAACAGCCTGTCTTCTGCAGGCGATTTTAGCAGAAACAGAGACAGAATTCCGCAAAGTTTTTCTGTTCTGTTCTGTTCTGTTAGCAACATCAATCAGGGGCGAGGCTAAGCCTGAGTGAACACGCCACTCCCACCTTCATCAAGCGCCCAAGGATGTCAGGCCTAACCTCTTCCTGCTAGATAGTGACAGGCTACAGAGGCCTGGCAGATTTCCTTGCGATTCAGGCAGGTGCAAACCCCTGGAGTATCTGTTCACTACAGGCAACTGGGTCAGCCATCTGGAGAGATACCAGTGATAGGGTCCAAACGGAGGAGAAAAGTGGGGAAGGAGACATCAACCTTCCCAGACTGATCTATTAGCTAGGTGGCTTCTCCTGACTCCACGCAGCACCGGAGTAAGCCATATCAGAGTAGTCACCAGATCCCTGTGATCCAGTTCCCAGAGACGTCTTGAACTCTCCCACCCGAGATAGGTGCCAATTGAGACAATTGATTTGGACATTTTGAACTGAACCAATAGACTGAGGACTTTTCAGGTGGTGCCCTGGGTGTGCAGTTGTAGGAAGGTTTGATTTTCCTTTTCCAATTGGTGCCTGAGGTGGGCGGCCGGGGTGACTTAACTGTTGGTTTTTCCCCACAGCTGAGACTTCAACCCAGAGTAAATGTTACACTAGGGTCAAATAGAAACCAGCTGCAAACAAGACAAAACCACTTAGCCCCACTACACCAGACAGGGCCCCAGTTTCTCAGGCCACAACACTGTACGGACCCTCGACAAAGCCCCAGGGGAAAAATCAAAGGGAGTAAAATAACCATGGGGTGGAATCAGCGGGAAAACTCTGGTAACATGAATAACCAGAATACATCCCCCCCCCCCCAAGAAAAGATACGGCAGATGTAATTGAAAATCCCATTCATAAACAACTGGCTGAGATGTCAGAAATCAAATTCAGAATTTGGATTGCAGACAAGATTAATAAAATGTAATTAGGAATTCGAGGAGAAATTCAAAAGTTGTCTCAAGAATTTAATGAATTTAAAGACAAAACCACCAAAGACTTAGACACACTGAAGCAAGAATTTGCAGCCCTCAAAGATCTGAAAAATACAGTAGAATCCCTCAGCAACAGAATGGAG
>CAUYPK010146208.1:0-20864 GCA_963574355.1 Loris lydekkerianus
TACGAAGAGGTTTTTTGTCTTCATACATTTTTCTGTGTTTGTCTAGAGCCCTCTTGTGGCCAGGAGGGGAAATCTTTTTTTTTTTTTTTTTTTTTTTTTTTAATTGAACAGAAAGCAGCAAGATGAGGGAATGTTGGGGGGAAATGAAGACCTACAATCTGGTGGTCTCTATTATGGAAACATTTGAAACTTTTACTAATGGGTCACTTGCTTGTCCATCTACTTTTCTCCCTCTCTTATCTTCTTTATTAATGCAACCATCCCATTTGCTTTAATGCCTTTGAGGAGACTTGTCCTCACTGTCCTTGTAGCCATTTTCATTGTTTTACCTGGGTTGTCTGTGCAACAAAAACACCTTGATTTCAAAGGACCTACATTTCTTTCATGCGGTTCATGGGCTTCTACATCTTGTTTCACTCTTGATGTTTGCTTGGACTTTCATTACTTGGTTCTTATGCCTGCATGTGCTCCTAGATAACCTTACGAATAAGCTGTCCCTTCCTTTTATTTTCACCCCTATCCTGCCAGGGAAGTGTTTCCTCAGGGGCTCTGAGAGGGATTCTCCCAGGGGACTCAATTTAAAGAATTGCTTGTCAGTTCATGCGAAACCTCAGCAAACAGAAATATTCAAGTTTTATATATATTTCAAAGGACAAGAGTCCAAAAGGATCATGTAATAGATGCCAAACTTTACAAGAAATTCAGAGATGTCTCCTCCCAACAAATAAAAATCAGATTTGTGATGGGGGAAATATAAGGGTCTACTTTAACCTGAAGTCTTACTATGTATTCTTTCAGTTGGTAATTTTTGTTTTCCTCCCACAAATTTTGTTATACAACTACAAAAATTACATATACAGAAGGTTCCCAAAAAAATGTACACACATCTTAAGAAAGGCAAAAACTATTAAAATTGTAATACTCAAGTCACATTTGACTTCTGCAATTATAAGAGACGCAAGATATAATCTACAAGGTAAATGTTATTGGTATATATTGAGTATTTCAATTTTAATATAGTTTTTTTTTTTCTTTCTTAAAATGCGTATATGTTTTTTGGCACCCTCCGTACATATCATATATTAAAATATATGCTCACCAATATAAACTAGAAAGAGATTCCTCTGAAATTAGATTTCAATTCCTCTTGACTTTGAAGTCACCACATCTCTGTAATAGAAAGAGGTGGACTGCATCAACAGGAATGGGATGTGGACTGCAAGTCTATCACAGCATCATAAATCTTACCTGAGCTCTGGCTTTTCCTTAAAGTTCTATTCCAAGATCATGAACATGTCTCTCTTACTCATTAAACAAAATATCCCCACTGCAGATGAAGCCCTTTCTTCCTTTTTCTGAGAGGTCTGGATTTGAGACTGAGGATGTGTCAGGCCAATGATATAAGACACAAGTCCAGCAGGACCTGCTTACTCTAGATCCACCTTTGGGGAGTTTTTTCTCATTCATAGAAACCCTATCAAATTTCTGTCCACTAAGTAGACAGAAACACAGTTCTAAATAGCTGATTAACAGGAGTTGCACACTAATGATTTATGATATCAGAGAGCTTTTTAATAAAAAAGTTACTGGTGGGGGTAGGAACCCTTCCCTGAGGTTTACCTCCTTAATTCAACCCAAGTTGGGATAAGCAGAGCCCACTGGGCCACACTTGATGATATTTCTATTGCATTATTGATCCTGGAATAAAAGCAAGCTAGTTTCTCTGACACGAATATTCACTCCATAGCAGAGTGATAGTCACTATAAAAGCCAACCATTCGTTAATGCCTAAAAATACGTATCGAGTGCCTAATACATGGAGACTACCACACCGAGTTTGCAAAACTTATGGTTTCATTTTGTTTCTGCTTTCCAAAACCATGAGTGTACTTATATATAGGAAATTTTTTTTTAATATTACCTAAAGAGCTTCTACCATAATCCCTCTAGGGGAAGAAGCCATCTTTCTTTGGGGTACTACATGTGGTAGATGGTGGGGCCCTAAAAGTCGAGGGTCATCACGAACACAAGCAGTTGAGAGAGAATAAACTGCTCTGCTCATGCGTGCTCAGGTGAGGTCGCTTGAGAGTAGGGAAGGGACAGGAGATATGAAGAGGCAAACAGACCATGTGGTGTGAGGTAGGCCTATGCGGAAGACAGCTGGCCAGTGAAGAACCCACCTGGGTGAGCTCACATTAAAGCACAAGATGGCCGAAAATGAGAATTGGTTTATAAACAGCTGAAGAGTAAGAAATGCTCAAACTTCTGCAGTGACTCCTCCGACTCCCCCCACAGGCTCCTCCCGCCTCAGTCTGGAGGGCAGCAGACCTGGGGCCTCCTGCTCACTCCCTGGGAGTCTGCAGAGCCATTCCCAGAGACCATTGTTTCTGACTCCTCAAAACCCTTCAGGCCTGCCAACCCAGCCTGTGTCAGTTGCTCAAGCCCTTACAAATGCATAAAAGAAACAAGGATTTTTGTAAATTAGTGATTTCTGTAAATTCAGAAAATTGGTCATTCAACAAGTGTCAAATTGGTTTGTGCAAATTGGACCCCTCGTCCCAGAGCCAGGAGGATGGGATGATGTTCAGGCTTTGGCGAGTCTGTCTGCCCTTCCACTTGTTCGCACTTGGTTGTCACCCTCTCCTTTCTCCTTTCTCCCAGAAAATGCACAAGTGTCTGAAGTTGGAGACCCAGCCCTCCTTCCCTGAGTGAAGAGTAGCAGTTTGGACACAAGCCCAGAAAGATGATCTCTAACAAAAGCTCGTATCTACAGGTCTTAAAGTGCAAAAAAAAAAAAAAATTAAGAGAAAATGACCAACTAGGATTCCCTGTAGGAAGAAAGATTCATAGATAAGAGAGATTACTGTCAATCCAAAAAAAAAAAAAAAATTGACATCAGAAGTAGACTATAGAATTCACAAAACTTTGAGGTTGGAAGTGGGTCTCAGGGCCTGACTGCAAGGTGGATATGCCGATAGCTCAAGGCTCCATCTTTCATCTTGCATCTACTGGTTGGGGAAGGAACGAGCAAGTTCGTGCATATCTCCTTTCCCTCCTTGTAATTTTCTTATTGCATTAGTCAAGATTGCAGCCTCCAACGCCATGAAGGGAGGAGTGCTCAGACCCCTTTCCAGTGAAGGTATCTTATGCCCTTCAGAGAAACCATCCTTTACTCTGCTACTGATGGGAGGTCACATTGCTCCTCGGGGAGACACTCCTGCATAATCCAGGGCTGAGCTCTGAAACAGATCCTGGGTGTGGCCAGTTCACAGGGTTGAACTTCCCAGAGCAGAGTGGGGTCCTGCCAGAAAAAATCAAGGCCGTATGGAGGGAGGAAGGGAGGAGAAGGAGGAGAGAGCAGCATCTGTTCTTCTTACCTTATTCATCATGTCCCATGATGAACATCTCTCTCCTTCGCCAGGAAAGATAGGAGAAAGCTGAACATGCACCCAAGAGAGGTTTTATTACCATGAGCAGGAAAACCCCAGCTGGGCACATTAATATAACAAAACACACATCGCACAGAAACACACAGAGCATATGACACCCCCTTTGGCAGCCCCTACCACTGGAACAGCCAACGTTCTGCATCTTGAGAGCCAAAGACACATCTGCAGAAATGTACACCATTCAGCAGCATGTGGGTTTCAGGCTGAGGAAGAGGGAATAGGTAGGCATGTGTCTCACCCATCACTCTGCCCATAGACCCCAATGCCCTGCCGAGCACCAGGCCAGGGGTGGGGGGCTCTCAGTCAGTGTCATCCATATGCTGGGGAGTGGGAAGACCAATGTGCCCATCATCAGCCAGTGGCCAGCTGAGCAGTGGGAACAGTTAGCTTAAACCTGGCCCCTGCATACAGGTGGAGGCTTATGTGAATGAAGTCTAGGCAGCCATATTCTCAAGATTAAGAAGTGGTGTGACCATGAAGAAACAAAGGCCCCTCCAGCCCCCTAATCAGATTTGAAGAGGAGACACAATTGAACAAATATGGAACTTAAAGCAAAGGCCAGAAGACGAGTATATGGCTAGCTCTCTCCAGAAATCCTTGGAGAGACTCAAGTTGTTATTAGTAATTGTCCTTCCTTTGTTCAGGAGCGGGCCAGCACACAGCTGTGAGATCGGACGCTCAGGGCAAAGCTGGGGCAGATCCCAGCAGCACCAGCTGCAACTGCCTGTGTACTCTTCAGAAACCACTGAACCCAATACCCCCAACAGCCAAGGTTGCATCTTCCAGGAAAGGCCAATTCAGCCTGCGGTTATTTGTGTTTGATGAGTTGCTCTAAGCTTGAGAGGAGGCTTGGCATTCCTGACCCTGAGTGGGTTGGGGTCAGCCCGATAGGAAACAGCAGGAAAAGACCCACGGTCCCGTGGGAAGCCAGGGCAAGCCTTCCAGAAACAGCTTGCTCTCCTGTCTCCCCAGACCTCAGCTCATCCCACTTCCTGGGCTTAGATGAGAACAAGGCGAGGAAACAGGAATGGTTCATATTTCATCCTCCAGCCCCGGAGCCGCTGGAGCCCTCCGTCAGGCAGCTTCCTCCTGGAGGTCACAGCACCACAGCCCCAAGATGGGCTCAACTCGCTACTGTGTCATCCTGGGCTGGACCCTGGTGTGGGTGCACTATCACCCTTCTTGTGGACACAGCCCCAGCACAGGGGCCTCTGTCCTGATGATGTGTTTAACTCCAAATCAAGGTTACAAAAGCTGAAAGTGACCTCTTCCCTAGGAAATAAGAGTGTAAGTTTGCAAGGGAATTAATATGTGCGCTGGGGTCTTATTCCCACACTAGAAGAGACTTTCAAATGTCTTCTAAGGAAGATAATCTCAGATCTTTCCCAGGGGGCTCCCTCTGTGACCTCCCAGCATCAAACATCCTTGGTATTTGTTGGAGAGTCCCTGGGGGCCTGTTCCTCAAAGACTCCTGGGGAGTTTGTCAAGGATAGGAGCCTAAGTGTGGCATACTGAGTTCCAGGACTCTCTCATTCTTCAACTGGGTGACCCCTCCTACAGCCAGGGAGACCCTGACCGTGAGGGTGGGCAGGTATGTAGAGACGGCTTCATGTGACCTGGCTGTTCCTCTCTGCAGGGCTGGACAGGCGGTGGAAAGGGAAAGGAGGGGAGTGAAGATGGAAGAGCACTGACCTCTAACGGCCCTTTTCCTCTTGTCCCAATGTTGTCAGGTGGGGCTAGGACTGAGACTGGGTTCTTTCACAGGAAGGTAAATTGTTGTGATACCAATAAGATCAACCAGTGAATCAGCCAATATTTGCTGGTCACCCAGGAAGAAGACAGAGGCACAGGCAGGGTCTGCGGAGATGCCATCAATCGGAGCCCAGGCGAGGCACGATGGTGTCAGGAGAGCTAGGGGACTCCGGTTCCCATCTGCCTGGGGTTAAGTTTGGATTCCACCACTTCCTAGCTGGAATTAGGAGCAGGCTGTTTATGTCAGCATTTTCTCATGTGCAAAATAAAGATAGCAACAGGGCCAACCTCTCAAGAATGGTTATGAAAATTAAA
Organism: Loris lydekkerianus; assembly: GCA_963574355.1. Classification (NCBI taxonomy): domain Eukaryota; kingdom Metazoa; phylum Chordata; class Mammalia; order Primates; family Lorisidae; genus Loris; species Loris lydekkerianus. The sequence goes on from CAUYPK010146208.1 coordinate 5,517, forward strand.
TGAGTCTATATACATGAGGTTGTAACTTCTATCATATAAACGTCAGCTATCCATTACTTAAGGGGAAAAAAAACACAGAAACATCAAATGTAAAGCCAAAATAAATAATACAACAGATATGAATGTTAGTCCACAAGGCTAAATGGGTAAGAAGAATCACTTTTTCCGTTTTCTTTAAAGCCCCCCGGGAATGCAGTCACAGCCTCCCAAGGCTGAGCCTTCTGCAGCTTGAGATGTCCCACCCACATGATTCCTTCAGGGCCAGCAGCTCTGCCATCTTCTTGCCTCTCTTGGGGATCAGGACATCCAGCCTGTGTCCAGCCTCTCCCAGTCTACCATGTGGCCATCTCTGAGGTTCTTCTCTGCCCCTCTTGGGTGTCCCTCTTTCCTCTTCCTGCTTGTCCACTCCCCAGGGCCCCACTCCTTCCTCTCCATCCCATCGGGCACAATTCACATAATCACTGGACACTCTGAACACCTCCTAACTTCCTCCTGGAGGCAAAGATTCCAAAGACTTGGCAGCCACTTGCCAAAATGGGAGATGGAAATCTGCAGCAAACACGACACAAACTAATATTCCAACATAACACTCAGCCACAATAACATAGAGGGATATGGATGTTAAATTGTGCTGGGCTGAGGCAGGGTCACCAGGAACCAGGACTTTTAAAACATGACCATGTCTCACCTGGTGCAAGGTGGGGGCAGGGCAGGGCCTCAAATGTGGTGGGGGTTGGGGAGTGCTCAAGTCCTGGCTCAGAGTAGGGGGGCTTCTTACAGGGAAAGTACTCCCCAGCTAGGTGCTGACACAGGAGGAGGACTTAGCCTGGAGAAAGGGGAGGAGGGCCTTCCAGCCAGGAGCCAGAGCAAGAGTGAAAGGGTGAAGGTAACAGTCATGAACGGGCAGAGAGAGAAGATACAAGACAGGTTCCGGCATGGAACCGGGTGAGGGTCCACAGAAAGGGAGAAGCGGCCAGTCCAAGGACAAGGAAAGACTTTAATAGAGGGGAAAGCAGAATGGACACTGACAAGGTGTCCGCTCAGCTCCCCCACCCTTGCAAAATGTTTTATTAGTCTCGTCAATGAAGCTGAAATGGGCAAAGAGCCCAGAGTGCCGCCTGGTGCTCTTATCTAGTGCTGGTCAGGATTGTGGGCGAATCCTTAGGGTCAGAAGGAATAAGGTGTTTCCAGGAACGCTGGCCTTGAGGCACTCCAGGAATCTGGGGAGGGCATTGCTGGTTTCTGACCTGATTTTCTAAAATGGCTGCACTCCTGTCAGAATTATGAGAATTCCTTTCTCACAATACAAAGGGTACTTCTGGGACCTACAATACCAGGCAAAGTATCTAGAGACAGGGGTGGGCCACCAGCAAGCAGTGTAATCTATGCTAGGAAGCTTAATCGTTAACACGTGGATCTGCATTTGAGACTAGGGAATGAGCACCCCAGGCATGTGGCAGGAGTGTGCATAGCCTCGAGGTAAAGAGACATTTGAAGATGAATCATTTTAAACATTCCATTTATAATAAGACAAATGTAGGCTTAGTAGTGAAAGAATGCAAAATCTGAGTACATAGTAAAAATAAAAGGAGAAAACGTTTAGCAACTTTTGAGTTCTTTATATCAGTAGCTTTTTGTAAAATCAAGATTCCCAGTTTTTAAACAGCAATAAAAAATATATATATAGCCACCCGCTCACGCATACACCCCTGAGACAAAAGTTTTACTAACATTACTTACTCTCTCCACATAAGAATCATCACTCATAGAGCCTACTTAATTTTCTTTAAAACTTTGGCCGCATGGGATGCCAAACTATCTGCCAGCTTTTCTCTCTCTCCCCCTCTCCTTCTAAAATATAAAATAAACTTATACTTTTATATCCTAAAAAAATAAATAAAAATAAAACTCTGGCCACAAATGGCTAAACTGATTTCATAACCCACCAATGGGTTCCTGCCCACACTAGAAAAATTAATGCCATGGTTGATATGAAGTCATTAAAAAAATATCAGCAAGGAAGTACCCCGTGTGGATATGTTATTTCAGTAAATTATTCTTGGGGCTGTGAGGAATTTGACTTTGGGGTGGAATGGAAGAGAACAGACCATGTAGGAGGTTCTGCTGACTCTTGCGGTGACCAACAATGAGAGTCCGCACTGCAACCAAAATGGCAGGGACGAAAAGGAGGGGATGGCTGTGAGATTTAGGACCTAGAATCAGTGAGGCTTGACGCTGGCTTGGATGTGGATCTGATAGAGTGGGAGAAATCTAGAATGGCTCCCAAGTTTCCACCTCAGCACTGGGATCACCACTAACTGGAAAGAGTGCGGCATACAGGTCCACGTATGCAACAGAAGGCAACAGCTTGCGTCACCTTGAATGTGTGGTTTCTGAGGTTTGTGTCTACAAATCTGAACATCTAGCAAAAAATCAGAACTATATTAATATTTTGGAATCATCAGTATTTGAGTATCAAAATTTTGAAAGTGGGTTTGATATGCTAGGGAGACTTTTATAGTACCCAGCATATAAAAGATTGTTTCAGCCCATCTTTGTGTGTGTGATCATATGTATACAGTATTTTACATTAACTGCTATAATATTCTACCCCTACCCCTCTACATACAGAGAGAGAGAGAGAGAGAGAGAGAGAGAGAGAACAAAATTACAAGGTAACCCCAGACCTTCCCGTGGAACTCAGAGTGGGAAAATATAAGATTGTCATCTGGCCCATTAAACCAGTGCACATCTCCCCTTGGTATGTGGCTCCACAAGGCTGAAGACTCCTCTGCCAGCTCACTGCTGGCACCCACATATTCCCTGTGCTGGGTACAGTGCCTGGTACAATGTAGCAGGTACACAGGGTAAATTATAGAATGTGGCCAGGCATTGTGGCTCACACCTGTAATCCTAGCACTCTGGGAGTCTGGGGCAGGTGGATCACTTGAGCTCAGGAGTCCAAGACCAGCCTGAGCAAGAGCAAGATCCCATCTCTAAAAATAGGAAAACTAGCTGGGCCCTGGGGCAGGCCTCTGTAGTCCCAGCTACTCGGAAGGCTGAAGCAAAAGGATCACTTGAGCCCAAGGGTTTGAAGTTGCTCTAAGCTATGACACCAGGGTACTCTACCCAGGGCAACACAGTGTAATTCTGTCTCAAAAAAAGGAAACAAAAAAAAGAGAAAATTACAGAATGCACAAACCAGGTCCCACCTCCACATTTCCCCATCGCACCCACATGCCAGTGTCAGTGTGCTATGACATCAGAATTCATGTGTCGCTGATGAAGACAGACTTCTTAAGATGAGTAAAAAATGCTCAAATTATGAATAAATAGTATGGATTGCTTGGAAACATGGCTCATTTTGGCAAAATATGACAGAAATCAATTTTGCATCAAAAATCTCAATAGATGATGACAATAAAACAATCTCTTTCACTAAAGAACACAATTACTGTACTCCCAACTCACGTAACAACTGTGCCTGGATGAGTTAGATGAATAATTTCCCTGCTGCGACTAAAATGAATTTCCTTATACAAACACATGATCTCACAGGCGTCATTTTTTATATAATTTTTTAAACTATCAAAATGACTTATTTGAAAATATTTCATTTTAAGACTTTTTAAAATGTTAACTGTGGATCAAATAAACTGATATCAATAAATTATTTCATTGTTAAAAGTATTATACACATTTTTTATTTAAAATAAGCGCATTAGAAACAGCAGATGCCTGAAATCATTTTATATGTTATTTGCAGTTAAGGTTAAAAAAAAAGTAAAGCCTTCTCAGCTGCATTCAAATTGTTTTGGTTTGGTATTTCCATCCTTTATGTACCTATAGAAAGAGCCTGATCATATATTTATGGATAGAAATATAGAGACTATCTGTTCTCAAGAGTGTACTGTGGTGCCTTTAATTTATTTTACAATAATTTTGTACAAACAGGACAATATATCTCTGTGTTAATTTTAATTTAATGGAGACTCCCAAAGGGCAGTTAGTTAGCCTGTAAGAGGTCCTATCAGGAATTCTCACGGAGAAGTCTACTAGCAGTTTTAAATCCTACTTTCCAAATTTGTACCAGAAAATTAATCAGTATAAATGGTGTTAGATAAATTTTCACTGGCAAAGTAAGGCTGTTCTACATATGTGGTCTAATAATTGCATGCATACAAACGTGCCACTTTCACCTTCAGTGTGAGGACCATAGGTCCATTGCAGTCATCCACCACTTAATGCAGGACTATGTTACCTGCTCAACTAGAAATCTCATTTTTTTCCCTTCCAAGAACATTGTTCTGTCAGCCTGGACGTGAACTTTCATGCAAAGTATTATTCTAACTGCCTAAAAGAACAAAGAACCTCATGGAGCTTTATGAGAGCAGATTACACAATTTCTTGTTAATAAACATAAGATTACACATCAGAATTCTACCTTAGACTTGCTTTCATTGGTCCATAACACCCTGGGACTAGGGTGTGGAGAAAGAGACATATCATTCTCACTTCATACTAACTGTGGGGGCCTAGTGGTAATTACCAAACAAAACTGTCCACTTTGGCTTACATGAGTTCTCAAGACTCTAGCAAAGGGAACAAGAGGGACACCTGAAGTAGTCGGGCTGTGTCCTTTCCCTAATAACTGGAAGCCTGATGATCATTTCCAAAGTCTGAGTATTCTCAGAAAAAGTGACATGAAAGATGAAAGATGTAGAACACTGCACAGTACAGTGTAGAGATTGAGCCCATGAAGAAGAAACTAGAATCTCTCAGGAAGCAAGGGATGTCCCCACATGCTGCCTCAACATGAGCCCAACCAGTCACACGAGAAGGGTCAGCCTTATTCTGTCTAACAGCAGGATCGTCTTTAACACATCTGAGGTGACTGGAGGGCTCAAACCCCGTGGGCTGCCACTAGTTGCTTTATGTTGGTATGTGGATTTAGGGTTTGAATGGGTGAAACCACCAGAAGAAACACAGAAAGACAAAGATGTTTGTTGAGATTAGAGATACAGCTGAAATTTCGTGGTCAGAAGCTCAGCCTTTTGGTGTCAGCATGACGCTCTCATGGACAAAGACACCACATTTATTCAACAAATACTACTTGAGCTTCAGTTGTATGCCAGGCACTGTAGTAGACATGAGGGATATAGAAATGAAAGACACGTGATCCCTCCCTTGAGTTGTCATCAGTCCTGGGAGAGTAGGACTTACTCTTAGGAATGTCCTTGGGAACAGTGTCACAGGACTTAATTTATCTCCTGTTTTCCTCCATGATGGAAAGGACCTGGGATGGTTTCTGAACAGAGATCACTAAGGAAAGGAATTCAGGAAATGTGAAAAAGGAAATAAAAAGGAAAGATTCTGAAAGAGTTCCCTCTGGAGGCATCACCACAGTACCCTAGAGCCAGCCCATACCCTAATTAAGGTAATTGCAGTTGTTAGTAAGGTGAGGGACAAAGGACTGTTGGTAAGATGCAGATCCAACCAATGGCAAAGTAGCTTCTGTCTTGGGGGAAAAAAACAACAACAAATGTAATACGTCTTCTCTGAGCATGCCCTTTTAATATATTTGCCCCAAATCCTTTCCTTGAAGAGATGCTTCTTTCTTTCCCCTTCCATCACCCAGATAAACTCAGCATCATCTGGTGTTTTTACCCCACAATGTCTCCAGTGAAACAGAGGTAGATGAAAGCAAAATACATCCTGTCCCTCCTGCCAAGTTAGAAAATAGGGCCAGATGTGTAAATCATGCCGTATCATATTTTACCATTCCAGAGCTCTGCTCCTCCCAGGCACTTAGAATCCGGGGCAAACAAATGCTGACTTGCTGTGTGTGGAACTTTTCTCTGAGAAGGGGGCAAGGGTTTTCAACTGATGGAGAAAAAAAATCTCAGTTTTCTGGTGGTGGGGATTAGACTTGCCCTTGGCAAAGTACTTAGAACTGCTTGGAAAAAAGTCAAAAGACTTGTTAGACATCAAAAACTTGGAACAATGCTTTAATGATTTACATGTAAGTGAATCTTTGACACATATGGATTAAATTTCCCTTTCCAGGCACATGCTAAAACACTGAAGAATACTGTTCTTGACAAGTCACATGTTGAGTTTATCGAATGAGCACAAACTACGTGATAGATCATCTGTGAGGTCCCATTGAGTGCCGACCCACGGGACACGAGCATGTCAGGCCCTCGTCCAGGTTCCTTCACTGGGGGCCCTCAGAGTGGGCAGGAGGGGCAGAAAAAACTTGACCACTTGGGGCTCCTTGTCACCACCTCCCCCTAGGACTGGAATCTAGGCCTCTGGCTGTAATACCAAATGCACTGGATTGAACAAACTGAGACCTCAGCATACACCAAATCTGAGATTTAGAAAGGATTCAGGCAAATGCCATAAAATGTTAGATCACCTCTAAGCCCTCAGAGCCCGAAAGTAACTCACAGGAGCTGCACTGCAATCAAAGAGATTAGGTTCTGGATTCATGCACTTTTCTAAACATGTTGATGGGCAGTGAAGACAAGCAGCTGAAACTGGCCTCTGCCTGTTTCCTTCATGGCAGATGCTTGTTGTGCCTGGCACAATGCTGCGCTCCCCACAGCACACATGTAACAGTGGTGACACCAGACGTCAGTAGTGCTGGAGGAAGCTGGACAGACTTCACTGGAAACACACCCAGCCCTTGTTATTCCTGAAGTTGGATTTGCTACTACTCCAGAAAGCCCTGATGGAAACACCTTGGAAATCTGCAAGACACCGCCCAGCTCTGCATCTGCTGGGAAAGTACTGGCAACATCATCTGACTTGGGGTTCTCAAGGATTTCATGTCCAGAGACTTCACAACTTCCACACACTCCCACCCCCACCCTCCCACAAACCCACCCCCACTCCCAGCAAAGTGCTGACAGCAGCACAGAAAAGAACTGTGTCTACAAGGTCATACTGAGCCATGCAAACCAGACTGGCCTACAGGGCTGGACTCTCAGACGTCACCTGGGCTCACAGGAAACTGTCAGACATACCCAGATTTTCAGAGAGATAAAAAAAATAATAATAATGTTTGCAAAAATCATCTCTTTCATGGAATGATCAAGAAGGGGAAAAGCTAATGGGAATTGAGCAAACTTGCAGAAAATACGTGAGGATCTTAAAGATAAATTATTTTTAGCATATTGGCAAGATTACATGAGCCTTTGTCCATTTGAAAAAAACAACAAACAATAAGAGTCTGATAGGATAAAAAGATAAAACCACAAACTATAAACCATGGACTTGATAATCCCTCTTTTGATCCACTGGATCCTGGTATGATCTCCTGGGTCAGAGAAAATTCAACATTTTGAAAGCTGATTTGTCTAGGTTCAGCCTGGGACAAAAGCTAACACTGTCTCACTGAAAAAATGTGCCTATACATCTTAAGAGCTGCCACAGACCTTTAAAATCCAGATCATAAGTTGTGCACACAAAAAGAAGGTCTACCAGAAATACGTGAGGCCAAAAGACACAGAGTAAAATTACTTTGGGGAAATTAATTAAGTTTTGTTTGTATGAATTCACAGTAATCCACAGTCAACAAGACAGTCATGGCATTAGGAAGTAAGGCACTAAGATTTCTTTTAGAAAGCAACCATGAGGTTGACACTTTCCAAAACTGGATGAGTGACTAAATGTATTAACAAATCTAAATCTAGACAATGGGGGGGGAAATCTGGTGCCATGAGGTTTATAAACTACTGAGGAGCAAAAATAGCTGAGAAATCACCCTGTTATTTTCTGGATTTGATGTTCATGACACTTCTCCAACCAGGTATAAAACCTTTGAAAATGCAATAGGAAAAAAGTCAATAATCATTACATGTTGTTTGATAAGTTGATTGTCTCATCTTTGATCCAGACTGATTTTTATGTTTGTGTCTTCTAGAAAAAAGTAATTATAATGATTACTAATCCTGAACAGCCTGCCCTAAGAATTTGGGATAGTTTGTGCACACAAAGGGAGGGAGAGAGGAAGGAAAGAAGATAGAATAAGAGAGGAAGAAAGAGGGAAGGAAAGGAAGAAAGGAAAGGAGGGAGGGAGGCAAGCAGAGGGGAGAAGTGACTAGCAACACTCCAGGTTTGGTGTGCTCAAGGCGTTATTAACCATTGGCCTTATCATTTAAGGCTTTATCATTGGACTACATACTTGAAAATCAAAGTAAAATGAAAAATACAGGAAAAAGCTAAGTGAAGACTTATAAAAAACAAATAATAATTATTTATTTTAAAATATAGTCTTTTTTTTTAATAAACTGGGAATTTAGATGAAAAAAAGGGTAGAGAAATCCCAGCTATTTTTTTTTTTCATTTTACAGTTTCCACACTACATTTAAACCACCTTTAAATTAGCCACACTATTCCCAAACTATTTGATTTCATACTCCATTATGTGGTGAGTTTAATCAGTTCTATAAAGGAAGGAACAAATGATGACCAAATGAAAATAGAAACTTTACAGGAGCTTGGGAATGATTAGTGCAGAGCCCGGCTTCTTCCTAGAAGCCCGCTCAGCTGTGGGCTCTGGACAGAATGAGAATCTCTTCCTAAAGCACATAACCTTAAAGAATAAAAAGTGGCTAATCGGAGAGAGTCACTAATTACTCAGACAGGGTTTCATAAGAAGCAGCAAGAAGGGTTTCATGTATTTCACACTTTTCCCTAGAATGGGTTTTACCAAATTTTAGCAAAGACACATGGAATTATTTCTTTCTGGGCATTAGCTTAAATCTTTTTTTCAATTCTTATTTTTAGACACCGAGTCCTATGGCTGGCATTACAGAAGTGTTTCTGGAAAGTGGCCATGTTGCCAATGATTTTTAATGGATGCCAAAGAAGAAAAAGCATTGGAAGAAATAATTTAGAACAGAGAAGAAAGCAAAAAGAGGTTTAAATGCAAACCATTTATGTGAAACAAAGGCTGAAACAATAGAGTTAGTGCCTCAGACAAAGAATATTGTGATATTTTTATGGTTATGCAGAATCATATAAGAAATATGATGGTAATGATCCTTTTTGGTACTGGGAAAAATTAGGATATTTGCCTCAAACATACTGTGAGTTGAGATGCATTCCTAGTCCCAAAGCCTTTCCAAACTAAAACAGATACATGAGCAAGAGCAGCCGGGAGGACATTTAGTCCATGGTATGAAGTCATGGGAATATCACAAAAGAAAGACCTAGGATCTAGCTTCATATTTGTCAAGGCTTAAATATGAACCCTGAGTAGGTACTCATCTAAGCCTCTATCTCTCATAAACAAAAATGGAAAGATTTTTATTCCTGCCCTTTTCAAAGTCCTTAGGAAAGAGGATCAAGTACCATGTCAATGGCAAGGTGATAGTAAATTTGGAGACTAAAAATAAGACCTTACAAATTAAACCTCTTAATAAGAAAATGTATCTTTCTGGCTTAAAGCAGCAAGATAGATCATCATCTTTCCAACAAACTTTAGTAGAACAAGTGCGAGAGATGTCATAAAGTATTAACTAACACTTAAGACATTAAGAATGAAATTTTAATTTGACTATTGGTCAGATTTTACGTAAATCTGTTTGGTCCCCAAGGCACTGACAGCAAGTGAGTTTAGCAGCTAGGGACTCCCAAAGGTACTTCTAGTCTAATATGGCATCACTCAATGCCATCACATGTTGTAGGAAGTCTTCTTAGACACTCACTCAACCTGGATCAATGTCAGGCTCCATCCTCCTCAGTCTCACTTTAACAAAGCTCTTAGGGAAAAGTTCAGCTTATCTGACTCCAATGGGGTGTTGAGTTTCTTGTGTAAGAGCTCTAGAAATAAGACACTATTCTTAGCTGGGTGTACTTGGGAAATATTTAGCTGTGGTTGTCAGCTATTCTAGGAATGAGTCTGATTTTGGACGGGATCAGCTTGGCGCCTCCACTAGAAGAATGTCTGTTCTTGTGAGGAAGGAACCATGGGGACTGCAACTTAAGTTTGACTGTTTTAAATTATTTCATGGACAAATAGGAGTCCCTGCAACCCAGTTCCTGCATATGATTCATCCATGGCTCTGGGTTTATTAACAAAGGTGAGGGGAACTTTCAGACAGCATCACCCTAACCGCCATGTTAGCTGATTACATTTACTACATCTTCCACTGACGAAAGACAAAACTTTTGACATGTGGAGAGTCATTGAACATTGTCCCATAGCATTCCCTAAACATCTCCATAAACAGCTTACATAATTCCTGGCACTTACTAGTGGCATCAGCGCATAGCTTATTCCAGTGTTCCAGAAGTCGCAGATAGGTAAACTCACTCAGAAAACCATAGTGAGAGACTTTAGGAAGGAAAACCAACTGAAAGTTCAGATAGCATCTGAAAGTAAGACCATGTATAACAGACTGCCTAGGTGACAAGTGGTAAGCCAGGATTACAGGTTCCAAACTACAGGGCGGACATAAAGTTCCTGTGCGATTTAGTATGGTAAACTATTTTAAATTGCACATGAACTTTATGTCCACCCTGTATAACTAAATGATTCATAGATTCGTGGAATGTCAGAACTCAAGAGGCAACAGATGTGATGTTCAATGTTAGGTATTATTTCTCCAAAATCTAAGCAAGGCCTGCATCTGAACATTCTCACTGTGTCTTGGCCCCTACCAGAGTATTTGGCACATAGTAGGTGTTCAATATCTATTTGTTAAATGAAAGAATGAGTAAATGAATGAATTAGAGATCATTTATTCCAAATATCTATTTTAAGGATGGCAAATGCTATACAGCATTAATAATGGACACTTCATACTTGCATTCTGTCTTACCACATTTGAAGTCTTAAATAATATAAAACTAATTAAAATGATTTGCTCAGTTCCTCACACTTCTAACATCACATTTTTAGCGTTCTTACGCTCCAAGAAGTACTGAGTTTGGGAAATTAGCTCCAGTAAGAAGTTATTAAATGTAATAATAGGGCCATGAGAATCCATATGAGTCTGCAGGCACAATGCCTGAAACCAAAAGTATATGTGATATGTTAGTAAAATATATGAGTATTAATAAAATACATACTATAATTAATCTAACATATGCATTATAATTTAGATGTTATTATGCTACACAGGCATTTGATAATCCCTGACTGCATAATCAAGGTCACCCTGACCTAAACAAGAGAATGCCAAGCTTATGGCAAATTTCTGGTTGGTCAATGTTTGCATGTTGATCATTTTTTAAAAATTAATGATTTGAGGATATTATAAACAGAAATAAGGTATTTTTATATCTACAAGTGAAATACGCATCTCTATCTCAAATTTTGAGGTTTAGAGTCTATGTACACTAACAAGAAAAGCGGAGAATTTTAGCAATTATCCATCTATTTCAAAAGAGGAAAAATATTTTTCTTATTTCATTAGATATTTTACACAAAACTAAGGCCTGTATGTTTTTCATGCCTTGAGACTAGCCCATTTTTCTCCAAAAAAAAAAAAAAAAAAAAGGGCAGCACCTGTGGCTCAAAGGGGTAGGGCACCAGCTCCATATACTGGAGGTGGTGGGTTCAAACCCAGCCCCGGCCAGAAACTGCAAAAAAAAAAAAAAAAAAGTACGTGTAATGAATAATCTTATTCCATGGGAAAACTTGGTTTTGGTATGATTCATTGGTCAACTATGAATAACATGTATCGTAAAATAGGCAACATTTGATTACATTACTAAATTAACATTAAAGCACGTATAAAATGAATATGTTGAAGGAGGCTTCATTTTGTGCCTGCCTCCTCCACTTCAAAGAAGCATAGTACACTTCAAGACTGTTGTCCAAGACAGAATGCTGGAATTCAACAGAGAAGTGATAAGGGACAACAAAAGTGGGGAAGGAGAAGGAGGAGAGGCAGCCTTCCACTAGGCTCAGCTGGGAGCCGGGAATGACTGCCCAATGCAGGGAAAGGGTGAGTGAGTGACTTTCAGCTGCACACATCCCCACTGTAGAATAATGAAATCCTGGCTATACGAGAACCCCTCAAGCTTCCCAACCCCTGAAACTAACATAGGTTGTTGCTGGGAGACCATAGGATGAAAATGCTCCACGGAGGCTCTGGGGGGGGCAAGGGGGTGTGCTCACACTGGGTCCCACACCCTCTTTGAGACCTTAGCACTACAGCATATGGCAAACTGCAGCTGTCCTAGAGCCAGATATGCCAGGACTGGAGGATTACAGAAACTCAGGGTGTCACTGTTGGGACAGGGAAAGACGCTGGAAGTGTTCCTGTACCTAGGACTAGGAGGTAAATAAGGCATACAGCTGTGAACAGATGCAGCTAGCACTGAAAGCAAGCACTGCCAGGTTTGTGTACACTATCCTTCACCCGAGCACTCTGCCTAGGTCCTGAGGATTACTTCACCTCTGCCCACCATGGTTGGTGCCTGCTGTCACCACTGGGAGGTCATGAGCACAAGCCCAGGATTATGTCTCTCCTCATAGCCCAGGATCCAGGAAATTGCTTTAATCCAATTAACCATTTTGGGCACTCCTCCAAGGATCCTGAGATTGAGCCTAAACTCAGCTGCTACCACTGCAGTTGACACTTACCCGCAAACATCACCTGCAGGCCTGGAGACTGGTCTGTGTAGCCCATCACAGCCACTGCTAACATCAGTGCACACCACTTGGATACAGAGAATTGTCCCAACACTGCTACTGCCATTGCCCACACCATACTGGCTTCCCAGGGGCCCAAGAACTCACCCACCAGATCATTCCACTGCTACCAGTACCAGCATCTGAGCAAGCCACAGGGAGGTCCAAGAATAGGCCCACCATTAACTACCAAAACAGATGCCACTGCATGCTGCATTGAGGTACAAAGATAGGCAAATTCAGTCCATTGTTGTCTCCAGTGGGCTTGAAGTCTGGCCCATCAGCATCCCAGAACCAACCACAAACTCACCACAGCCTCCACTAATAAACATACCCTAACATATTAAGGAAATTTAATCTGAATTAAATGCATGGTATCTAAATTCATAGATACCATGAATGTTGTTTACAGCCAAATAAATCATGCAGAAACTAAGCCAGAGTACTCTACCCAAACAAGACCATAGATGTATCTTCATGAGAAAGTATTCTTCTACAAAAGTAAATTCAAAGACAGAAAGAAGTGACTGTTACAGATGCGCAAGATGCATAGATATCATTGCAAAGACACAGAAAACATGAAGAAGCAAGGAAATAGGACATCTCCAAGGAAAACAGTAATTCTCCAGCAATAGATCTTACTCAAAAAGAAATTTTTGAAATTCCTGATAAAGATTTCAAAACATCCATATTTTAAAAGCTCAATTAGATGAAGAGAACTCAAGAAAAAAATACAAGGAAATCATAAAAAAAAATTTAGGCTATGAAAAGGAAATTTACACCTGTAATCCTAGCACTCTGGAAAGCCAAGGCAGGTGGATTGCTTGAGCTCATGAGTTCGATACCAGCCTGAGCAAGAGCAAGACCCCATCTCTAACTAAAAATAGAAAAACTGAGGCAAGAGGATCACTTGAGTCCAAGAGTTGGAGGTTGCTGTGAGCTATGATGATGCCATGGCACTCTACCCAGGGTGACAGCTTAAAACTCTGTCTCAAAAAAAAAAAAAAAAACAGAAGAAGAAGAAAAGAAAAAGAAAGAAAGAAAAGAAAATTCACCAAAGACAGATTTTTTTAAAAAAACTGAATAGAAGGGGCGGAGACAAGATGGCTGACTGAAGCCAGCTTTCCACAGAGGCTCCTGTCCAAAAAGAGACTTAAAGGACAGAAATTTAGCGAGTAACCTGGTGGATTAGAGCTGCACCAAGAGAGGAGGTTGAAGAACACACATCAACCCCACTAAGGCGAGCTGCAACTCCAAGAATACAAAAAAAAGGTACAAAGTCCATCAGCAGGCAGACAGGAGTCCCCTCCCCCATGAGAACTGCTCAGGGTGCCCTACAAACAAACGAGCAGAGTTCAAAGGTCCTCCCTCTACACTCCATGGGAAAGACCCTCTAAAAACTGGACCTACCTCCCCTACTAGGGTGACACAGCATTCTGCTAGGCATAAACTGTATGAAACTGTATATATTCTCTACCTGCAATTCTGAGCTCCCAGGACTCCCCTCCACTCTCACTCTGAGGTCTAGAGGCCTGTTTCCCAGGAGTCCAGATACTTGGGTGATTTATTGAGGGGTATGAACGGGCCCTAGACTGCAGCTGGTCAGTGCTGATTCTGCAGCCTGTGAGGAGAGGACAGTCGGCTGACAGAGAACCAAACCTGAGCGGCAGTGCCCCAAGGTGCAGAGCAGCAGCTGTTTTTTGGCAACAATAGGGCTTGCTCCAAGATATTCCAAAGCCACAACCCCTGTTTCCTTGGGCAACCAGAGGAGGCTGGGCATCTTCTCAGGTGGCAGCTACCTCAGAACAGATCTGGAACAAAAACACAGGCTAAGTGAGGAAAGAGTTTGCCTGAGGTGGTACCGGCCTGGGTGGAGCACGGGGACTAGAAAACGCACAGGCAGAGCCAGAAAATTCCCAGAGCAGGGCTGACCCAGAGGACCGCTTTACCGAGCCTAAGATGCACCCAGCCCTCAGGGGGTCATCAGCCTATAGACAAAGGAAGGCAGGAGGCTAGAACTGACAGCTAACTAAATACAAACCTTCAGGAGCAAAGACAGGGCCTGAGGTGCAGGCTCTGGGAACTCAAAACAGCTTCTCTTCTGCAGAGGAATTTAGCAGGGATAGAAACAACTTCCTGCAAAGTTGTTCTGTTCTCTTCTGTCAATAACATCAATCTTTCGGGGCTGGGGCTGAAACTGCGTGAACACCCCCCAGCCTCCATCAAGCACCAAAGGTTGTCAGGCCTCACCTCCCCCTGCCTGATAGAGGCAGAGCACAGCAGCCTGGCTGAGCAGATATAGATTTGCTTGTGATTCAGGCAGGTGCAAAACACTGGAGTATCTGTTCACTAGAGGCAACTGGGTCACAGCCCTGTGGGGCTATCAGTGACTGGGTGTGACAGAGGTACAGGTGGAGAAGGAGGTATCAACCTTCGCAGACTAATCTATTTGCTGGGTGGGTCCTCCTAACTTCACGGAGCACCAGAGCAAGTCATATCTGAGTTGTCACCAGACACCTGCGATGCAGTTGCCAGAGACCTTTTGAACTCTCCCACCTGAGACAGGTGCTGACTGAGACAATTGATTTGGACCTTTATAACTGAGCCAGTCACCCGAGGACTATTCAAGTGGTGCCCTAGGTGTGTGGTTGTAGGAAGGTTTGATTTTCCTTTTCCAATTGTTGCCTATGGGG
>CAUYPK010146213.1:0-23194 GCA_963574355.1 Loris lydekkerianus
TCTCACAAATCACCGTCCGAAAATTAAAGGAATTGAGCGTCGAAGTTCTGCCCCACCCACCATACTCCCCAGACCTCTCGCCAACCGACTACCATCTTTTCAAGCACTTCGATAACTTTCTCACCGGTAGAACCTTTGCCATTCAGGACCTAGCAAAAACGGCCTTCGTTGACTTCATCGAATCCCAAGCACCCAATTTTTATGCCGACGGAATTAATCGACTTGTGTTATGTTGGCCAAAGTGCACTGATTCAAATGGCGCTTATTTTGATTAAATTAAATATATATTCACTGAGATATTACAGTTTAAAGTAGACTCATAAAAACGGACAAAACTTTTGAAATGTACTCTAGTATCTATTCTAAATGGGTCCACATAGTAATTTAGTATATTTGGAGTCTAGTAACTCAGTTAAAACTTACTTTCAAAATCGTTGCCTTTGCTTACCAGTATTTCAAACCCATGAACAGAAAGTGATTTAATTTCCCCTCTCCTTTTTCCTTGCTCTGGCATTTGGGGGAAGCTGGGGCAGCTTTGTGTGCTTTTTGGTTGTAGATAGTGGAAAGTGGAGTCGTGGAAGTAATAGGTTTTGTGCCTTTTGCTTTCTTCCTTGTTCTGCTCATCCATGTGGGTGCGACTAGCAGTGTTCTTTGCAGACCACACTGGGGTTTGACAATGAGTTGTGGTTCGTTTGCATTCCCATTCTCTAGCTAACTGTTGTAATCATTAGAAATTTTCAGAAGGGGCCAAAAAATAAAAAGTAATATGTAGGAAAAGACTTTTGGTAGTGGTAGGGGGACTGAGGAGTCAGTTGAGTTCCCATTCGGTTCTACTGCTGAGCAAGTTACTTTTTTAGGGCTTCATTTTCCTTTTCTGTAATGTCGAGGCAGATTTGAGCCACATTATCAACATTTCCTTTTAACTCTGATATTGTTGCTTCTGGAAACGTCCACGCCCTTTACACTGGAGGCCCAGCTGTTTGCCTGATGTGAACTTGCCACATCCTTCCACCTAGAGCCCCTGTACCACGTCTTGCCCATACTTTACTCTTTTGTCTGTGGTATAACTAAGTGACCTTTCTAAAATCAAAATGTGATGATGACTGTCATGCCTATATAAAGACTAATAGGATTGACTGGGTCTGGACCAGTGATTTTCTTTTCTTTCTTTCTTTTTTTTTTTTTTTTTTTTTAAGAAAGAGAGTCTCACTTTATTGCCCTTGGTAGAGTGCTGTGGTGTCACAGTGCACAGCAACCTCCAACTCCTGGGTTTAGGTGAGTCTTTTGCCTCAGCTTCCTGCGCAGCTGGGACTATAGGTGCTCGCCACAAGGCCCGGCTATTTTTTGTTGCAGTTTGGCTGAGGCCGGGTTCGAACCCTCTGTATATTGGGCCCGTGCCCTACCCACTGAGCTACAGGTGGCGCCCTAGACCAGTGATGTTCAACTGTTGGTGTGCCATGAGAGGATCTTAGGTGTGCTGAAAAAAATTTTAAAGATCATTAATTATTTTTAAAAGAAGTTCAAAGCATAGTAAGCATATATATATATATATATATATATATATTTTATCAACATAATTGAAGTGTGCTGCAGAAATTTAACTATAGATTCCAGTGTGCCACGAGATAAAAAGGCTGAAAAGCACCAACGTAGACCCTAATGTCTGGCACCTGTGTCTTTTCCAGCCTCATTTCCCCCTTGTTCTCTTTGGTTCTGTTTGCTTTAGCCACATTTGGCTTCATTTATCGTCCATATTCACCTACTCTGCCCTGCTATACTATCTTCTCCCTGTACCTGGAAGATTCTTCTTTTTTGCCCATTATTTGTTTCTTAGCTCTCACTACAAACATTTACACCCTCAGGGAATCATCATAATACCATATACCTCTCACCTGTGTAATATTGTTTCACTTTTTTGCTTATTTGTGTGATTATTTAATTTTGTCCCTTACTAGAAGAGCAGTCTTCTGAGGACTCAGCATTGTCTCCATAAGACCCTGTATTTCTCCTAGCCTGTAGTACGAACTCTGTAATTACTAGATCAATGAATGTATAAACTATATGCAATGTGAGATGATGGAAGTAGCATTCTGGTACATGTATATAGTGGAAAATTATGCGACCTGAATAGAAGTAACCATTCTTCTGAAATAGAGAGTAGGAAGTGGAGTTGGGAAATAGTATGGACTACAACATCAGGGCAGCAGGCCTTCAATGGAATTTTGAAGAATGTATTGGATCATGTTCTTGTAGCTTCTGTGGAAGTTGGTTGTACCCCTGGAAATGCAAACCAGGTAAGTGAGGTTCCCTTTTAGTTTTGGAGCAAAGTCAATGCCAAGTCAAACAATGTGTGGGAAGACTTGAACTGTAGTTTCCATGACTTCATTGGGTTTTGGTGTGCTATGTGACAGGCCTTAATTTTTTTTATGTTTTGTTTTGAACCTTAAAGAAGGAATGGAAGTATGGGTTAAACTAAAAGAAGTGAATGTGTGTCAGAAAACAGAGCCTCTGATTTGTTTTTTAAAATAATTTATTATTATTTTAAATGAGTTCTTCAATAAAATGGACAGGCTTGGATTTGATTCTTAATTTTTTTTTTTTTTAGAAAATAGCTTTATTGAGATATAACTTATATACCATTCAGCTTACCCATTTAAAGTATATAAAACTCTGGCTTTTAATTTTTTTTTTTTTTTTTTTTTTTTTTGCAGTTTTTGGCCAGGGCTGGGTTTGAACCCACCACCTCTGGCATATGGGGCTGGTGCCCTACTCCTTTGAGCCACAGGCACCGCCCAATACTCTGGCTTTTAGTATATTCACAGTTGTGTAACTTATTACTGTGATCAATTTTAGAATCTTTTTATCACCTGAAACGAAACCCTGCACCCTTAGCTGTCATCCTGACATTTAGTAAGTATTTTATCTTGAGTCACTCAGTTAAGCTCTCTGAAGCTTACTTTTCTTTTCTTGTTTGGTCTCTTAGTAGCCAACAAGAAATTGAACCAGATTATCCTCTTCCTTGACCTTTCCTCTTATGGACAAAGGTGATGTTATTGGCCACCCCAAATCACAGGTCTCTTTCTGTAAATGCTGCTTTTTGATAGATTTGTTCTATTTTCTATCTATTTGGGTGTTTTGACAGAAGTATGTGCCTCATGTGTACCCATATTTAATTTCGTCTTGGTACAGTTGGCTTCTCATGTATATCCTTGGTACATGCTTTTAGCTTTTCAGGGTTCACATTGCCTTTTAATGTATTTGGATTCTTTTGTTTGTTTGTTTGTAGAGACCGAGTCTCACTTTACTGCCCTCGGTAGAGTGCCATGACGTCACACAGCTCACAGCAACCTCCAGCTTTTGGGCTTACATGATTATCTTGTCTCAGCCTCCCGAGAAGCTGGGACTACAGGTGCCTGCTACAACGCCCGGCTATTTTTTGGTTGCAGTTTTTCCGAGGCCAAGTTTGAACCCGCTACCCTCAGTATATGGGGCTGACACCCTACTCACTGAGCCACAGGCGCCACCAATGTATTTGCATTCTTAATGAACCTTAGGAAGTCTGTAGATATGGTTATTTGATCACTACATTTTTCTTTTTTTCTTTTTTTTCTTGGCCAGGGCTGGGTTTGAATCCGCCACCTCTGGTATGGGGCCAGCACCCTACTCCTTGAGCCACAGGCGCCGTCCTGATCACTACATTCTTCAAGTCATTGGTAAATGTGTTCATAAGAATTGGACAGAGGTAGGGGTAGGAAAGAGTTGGAGTTGCCTATTAAAAAGAGGTTCTTGTAGATAGTTATCAGTTACTCATTTTCCTTTGTAGAAAAATTATAGGGTTATAGATGGCAACAGTGGGATTCAGAGCATATTCTTTCCCTGTCACAGTGTTTTCCCAAATCCTAGAAAAGCAACATACTTTTACCTAGAGCCAAGGCAGACACATCCACTGAGAGAGGGGGAATTTTGGTCATAGTATTCTTCTTGATTTGTTTTTTCTTTCAGAGTCTCACTCTGTTGCCCAGGCTAGAGTGCTGTGGCATCACCCTAGCTCACAGCAGCCTCGAATCCTGGGCTCAAGTGATCCTCCTGCCTCAGCCTCCTGAGTAGTGGGAACGACAGGCATCCATGCCTGGCTATTTTTTCTGTTTTTAATAGAGTTGAGGTCTTGCTCAGGCTAGTAGTATTCAGGCTCATAATATTCTTGTACCTGAAACCACTGTGTCCTCTCAACTCTGATTTCTTTAATTTGTTCACAGCAGTATACTGGGGTAGTTAGGCTGGGTTTTCCTCGAATTCAGGTATAATGTTTTCAGTTTTCCTTAATTTCTTTTATCATCCTGTGAAAGACTTTATTAACAGCAACAAAAAAATAATTCTGACATGTCTTATTTGTTAGATATATGCTGGCCTTTCAGATTATTGCTTTCCTTTTCATGGCTCACAAACCAGCCCTTAAAAATCTGACATTGAGATAAAACTCAGTAAATACAGATTATGGAATTTGACTTCTCACTGCAAGCTACTGTAGTCCCTTTCTAATCTTCCATCTCTTTTATTCTTAAATAATCTTCTTTCATGATTTCGCAAGTATCTCTTTCTGGCCTGGGACAAATTCCTTTAAGTGAGGCACTGTGACAGTGTTTGGGTATCTTGGACCGCTGATACTTTCTTTGCTGTTATTTGTTCTGCAGGTCATTCTCATTGGTGGAAAAGGGGCGCATACAATAAAGAATTCTCTTGTGCACTTTGTTTTGTATGTCACTTCTCTGAGCAGTAAGTCTTAGATCTTCCTTATTTGTGTGTCTCAAACATAATTAGAAACCCAGAAAAGCCTTTTTTGTAGTCCATGGCATTTCCCCAAGGTTTAGCTCATTTTTGGATTAAAGAATCATACCCTTTTTAGCTTTCTACTTTAAACTTTTGTTAAGTTTATCCTTCATGTAAGCAAAATTGGAGATGTTTAAATGTTTAGTCACTTGGATATATATACACTCAATATTTTAGTTAAACAGGACTTTCTGCATTGGGGTGGAGATGACTGTTAATAAGGTGCTAGAGATGAAAATTAACACTGAGCACTCCTTCTTAATCAGAATCCAAGTAGTAAGGACTGTACTACTTCAGTCTGTAGGACCCTCACTGCTCCCATTTTCTATTATAGCTCCTGTCAGCAGCTTTTCAGTCTAAGATGGGTCTACTTAGCTTATGTGAAATTATTGGCTATAAGCTTTTGAGCCCATGAACCTTCCCTAAAAGTTTTATGAGGTTAGGGATTTGGGGAGGTATTCCTCAGTCCATTCAATATCGTAATAATAATAATAACTATAATATCTACTGTGTGCCAGGCACAGACTATAGCTAGGAATTCTAGTTACATTTTCTTGTTTAATCCTCCCGACAGTGGAATGGAAGAATGTCATGATTCCCTTTTTACTGACCAGGAACCGTAACCTTAGGAGAGGTTGAATGAATTGCCCCAGACTTCATAGAAGTAGTTTATCCTCTATCTGCATCTTTAAATCAGTCTTTAAAAGTAATTTATCTAAAATAGAGGCATATCTGGAACTTTGATCTAGTTCTCTAACACCAAAGTGCTTTTTCTCACTGTGTTTGAGGGCTTACTGTAACATGTACAGTGTCACGTTCTTTGGGGGTAAGAAATTGTCCTCCAGAATTGAAGAGGATACATTCTTTTTAAAATTAAAAGGAATTTAAAGACGTTTAAAACTATATATCCAGAGAAGTTTCTGCGAGAGGACTCTTCCTTCCTTCCTTTTGGAAGCAGGGGCCTGCATCTAGTGGGCAGGGTGCAGAAGTGGAAGGCTGGTGACCACCTGTCTCAGCAGGGTGTGGTCTGGCTGTAGCCTTGACTCCTTGGAGTGGTCTGTATGTCACTCTTTACTTGGACATAGCTCTTTTTTCAGGCCTTGCCTATTTTATTCATCTGTTGCATGGTAACAAACCAAATAATTTGCCTTTTTCAGATTTTTTTCACTTACTGTTCTTTTACAGAACTCTACCCTTTGGTAGAGGATGGCTTTGCGTTGTGACTACCTTATTCATGCCCTATTCAAGCTTTCTAAGCCAAAGCTCCATGAAGAGAGGTTTGAGTGTTTGCTAAATGGAAGTAGGTCTCTTCAAGGGTGAGGCATGTGCCCCACACAGTTTAAATTGTGCATGGTTCCTTAGGGTATCATCATATTATTAATAAGCCCTATATTATAAGCACTAATCTTGCTTTGCTGCTGTAGTGTCTCCTCTTAGTGACTTATGTCGTACCAGTGTCTTGTTCCTCCGACTTCTCTGGCTTTTTTCTAAATATTTTTCTTGAGAGTATTGCGTGGAGCATTACTTGTCTGCATAGACTTTCTAGGAGATTTCATCTATCCTTATGGCATAAATGATCACCTACATAGTAATGACTTCCTAATCAAGACTTTTCATGAGCTTTAGACCCACATATCCATGTCTGTTGCTTGTTGTCAGAGCTAGTACTGACAGAGCTCTGTCCAGTTGCTTCTGATGGTGCCTAGGAGGTCTCTGGTTTTGAAGACGTACTCATTCAGCTTCGTGTTGCCTAGGCTATGGACGCAGCCCACTTGAGGGAACCATAATGTTGTCTGCTGTACAAAGTATCATAAAAGATTCAGTAAACATGAAGCAAGTAAGACTAGCAAGGGAGTGACAGGTTCATGAAAGTCTCACAAGTGAACTTCAGCCGTATCTTGTTAAGAACCCATTACAATGAAGGGTACAAATGCAGGACAAGCTGTGTGTGTGTGTTGGGGGGGGGGGGGCAAGCTCTTTCCAGGCTGAATTGGCAGTAGGTGCAAATGCATGTGCACATAAAACTCCAGAGAATATTCAGAAAACTGCTGCAAGTTTCGTAGCAAAATTGTGGTGAACATGTGTGGGAGAGTAGCAGGAGGTAAGGCCAGAAAGGTAAAAAGAATTATAAAGTACAGAATTTAAACTCCACTCTAGATGTTAACAGCCATTGAAAGTCTGTAAGCATTAAAATAGTATGTCATGTGTGCCCAAGAAAGCAGTGGTAAGTAATATGGATCGAGAGGAAAGAACAAATTTGAGAAATACTTCAAAGGTAGCATAGCTAGAACGTAGTGATCTGATACACTTGGGAATGAAGACTGAGAAGAAGTCTAACAAGATTTTTACTTTAGCTAGAGATGAGGGTACTATTAAAAAAAATTAGATGGGCCCTCGGGCATTTTGGTGGCCTGCACCACCCAGATCTTAATCAGCCCACAGCCAGGAAAGGTTCTCTGCTTCTAAACATTTGTGTGATTAGACTAGCCCACTTGAGTAATCCAAGGTAATCTGTCCATCTCAAGATGTTTAATCTTAATTAGATCTTCAGAGACCCTTTTGCTGTTTAAGGAAGAAATATTCATAGGTTCCATGGATAGGGGAAGAGAGAGAGAGAGATGAATGATTGAAGAAGGGTCAGAGAAATTTGACTTTGCTGACTTTGAAGATGGATTGAGGGACCACAACTAAGAAATGGAGGTGCCCTATAGAAGCTGCAGAAAAGGGCAGGGAACCATTTTCCTGTAGAGGCTCTAGAAAGGAATGTTGTCTAACTGATACCTTGCTTTTTAGCCCAGTGAAATCCATATCAGGTATCTAACCTGTTGAACTGTAAACAAAGTTTTTTGTTGTTTTAAGCTACCAAGTTTGTGGTAGTGTGTTCAACAGCAATAGAGAACAAATACTTTCATTGTTAGTTATCTGTCACACTGTGTTTTGTCTAAGTTTTTGTCTTCATTTTTACATTGAACTTACATAAAAATGAACAGAACCTGATAAAAATGTGGGTCAATTAAAAAAAAAAAAACAAGGTTTATAATGTGGATGTAATTGTGTTTTAGAAAGAGAATGGAATAGAGAAAACAAAATTGGACAAATAAAGGTTAAATGTTTGCTAAATTTAATGAAAGAATTAAGTAGAAATCATTACTTTCTGACATTGTTTGCAAGAAATAAAGTGAAATGGATGATGCTTTGTGCATTGAGCCTGGGAAGAATTGTGGCTTGACTGTCTTCTTCCCAAACGTCTGGTTCTAACAAGCCTGACTGATTTCAATCCCTCTGGTGTTTCTTTCTGGGTCATACAAATCTACACGGTTAGGAGATCAGTAGATTAAGTTGCAGCCAAGGTTAAATTGCACAAAAAATGGTAGAATGTGGTGTTTTTGAAACATGCCGGGGCTGGTTTCTTTGGGGGTCTGTAGTGAACACTGGATCTTTTCTTGTGTGCTGCTTTTCCCTCTGCCATTTTCTTTGCTTTCCTTTCTTGCTACCCTCTTCTTGTTTCTGAGAAAGGGCAAAAAGGGGACTGATGCATTTGAGCTAGACCCGGGACATCAAAGGCAGTGAGTTCTATTGCTAGTGGAGTCAGCCTTGGCAGAGAGCATCATCTGGGGAGGCTTTTGTTGGGTCTCTGCTTTTTTATCCTAGGGATGTTGCTGATGGCAGTGCTGGGGGTTGTTTGTTTGGTAATCAGTTGTTGTTAATGTGCCTTGATTGACTGTGGAAGCCAGATACCGGTGATTCTCCCCTTAACCTTTTAGAAATGCATACTTGTATGTTCACACCCAGCTAGTGTGTACTGATGAGGCCAATAATTGTTAAAATTTTAAAATATTGCTGCCCTTGGCTCTCCCATAAAGATCACCTCTTGCCTTCCCACATAGCCTCTGTGATCAAGCAGCCAAAGGATTAGGGTCTGTTGTGTGGGGGGTGGTAGGTGCTTCTGTCTGTTCTGTTTTACCTGATCTATGACTTTCCTCTTCATAAATATTCATGTCTCTTCCTTGCCTGGTCTTCTTGTTGCCTTTGCCCATCCACATGTGTGTACCAGTATGTGTCATAAATAGATGTTAGAAATCTATTTGCAGGTTTGGGGAGGTGATAAAGTCTAGAATTAAAAAAGGAGGAGCTTTGGAGTCAGATTGACTCCACAAAGTTTACCACTTAGCCAGGGTGTCATTCATTACCTAAGCTCTTTGGGCCGTGTTGTCCATTTTCTTGTAGAGGAGAATACTTACATTTCATGAGTTTTTGAAACTTAAAAGAATCTATATAATAACCTTTCACATTAATTTTTTTATATTTCTGTTTGCTTTTATCATAACCAGTTATTCTAGAATGGTCATTTCTAACTTTGCATTTTTGTATGTGTGTAATTCTTAAGGAATTTCATAGAGGGAGGTTAAAACTGGTAGGTTCCTATTCATCTCACAGAAGTCTGTGGCTCAGAGTTGTAGTGGCCAGCTCAAGATGAGACAGCAAGGAAGCAGTGTAGCTAGAATTTAACCTCAGGGAATCCTGATACTGGAGTCTGGGCTCTTAACAAATTTTTATCAAGATCTTCCTAATGGAAAGTTATGAAGGTTTAGACCTTTCATTTGCTTACCCCATTTCTTTTTCTTCTTTTACTAGTTTACATGTAGGTTAATGATAAAACTAGAGACACTTAACTATAGTTTTCTCCTAAACTTACTTATAATTATCTTTTTGATCCTTAGGCATTTATTACTTTTTAACCTTACTGTGTTTCCGTTTATGGATCTGTCTTCTGTTTCTGTAGCAGAGCAGAGGTCTTTGAAGGCAAATAATTTGGATTTTAGTCCTACATGAAATCTTTGGAGGATTCAGCCTCTTATCCCTTTTTAGTACTATCTAGCTTTGGACGTTACTCATCATATTGGGTGCACAGTACATTTTATTGGTGACAACAATGACCTGAATAAAACCTTGGAAACACTGGAAATAAGGTTTTTAAATTTTTGCTCATTCGTTGATTTTTGGATTTTTTTTTTTTTTTTTTGAGATAGAGCCTCAAGCTGTTGCCTGGGGTAGAGTGCTGTGGCGTCATAGCTCACAGCAACCTCCAACTCCTGGGCTTAAGCGATTCTCTTGCCTGAGCCTCCCAAGTAGCTGGGACTACAGGCGACTGCCTCAACGTGTGGCTATTTTTTGCTTGTAGTTGTCATTGTTATTTGGCAGGATTTGAACCCGCCAGCTCTGGTGTATGTGGCTGGCACCTTAGCCGCTTGAGCTACAGGCGCTGTGCCGATTTTTGGAATTTTGGAGTTAAGAGAAAGTTAAAATCCTTTAGTGTAAATGATCCATAGATCTTTTAAGTTAAAGCTCTCTAGTTTCACTTTTTTTTTTACATCTCCTTTTACAGTGTGGTTTCTATTTCCCTTACCAGCCTCTTCACTTTGTTTCCAACCTTTTAAAATTTTGTCTGTGTTTACCTGGGTAAATTCTCAGAATTTACCATTGATTGTAAATAGGTGTTTGGAATTAGCCATCACCTGCTCTGCTTTGCACACTGTACATCTATTGTGGTATTAACCACACACACATACACAGCTGTGTTAATTACACATCTGTTAATGCATACCAGCAATGTTGGCAGCCATTTTAGGCCATTGACTCTTCATTTGGAGTTTAGTGTAGTGCGTTTTACAAGTGGTTCTGCTGTAGTACATCTTTCCTACCTTTATTTGTTATAGTTGATTCTAAATCTATACCTTACATATATTCAATACTTGGGTACCTAGTTAGGTACTCAATATATGTTTGAGTGATTGTGAATTTTATCTTGCCTACTGCATGAGCCTGCCCACTCCCCCTCCCTCTCTCTCTTACAACATCCCCAGAGTATCTTGTACCTTTACTGAGTTGCCATTAATTATTCCCCTGAACAGTTATGAGTTATTTATGCCTCAGTGAATATGCATGGAGTTTTATCTGTCTAGAATGATGTTTTTTTCTCTCTCATCTCTAATGAATTGTCAGGCTTTCTTTCCCTCATCCCCCAAACATTTATCCCTAAGTGTGCTTCTAGAATAGCTACTTGAAAACATGGCTGCCATTGTTTCAGTGATTGATTTGTTGCATTTCTGAGTTATCACTTGTAGGCTGTTTCTGGTGGATCTTCCGCTAGCAAGATATAGATTTATTGTTTGACATCTTTTTTTCCAGTTCAAGAATACTATGACTATTAAAACAACATGCATTAAATAATTCATCTGTTAATAAGTATGCATGTAAACTTTGGCCAGAACACTTTAGACTCCTGAACAGAGAGGCTTAAAACCTTAGCATGGGGATTATAGAGTTTGTTTCATAGACGAATAAACAGAGACCTAGGGAGATTAAGTGGTTTGTACAAGGTCTTTCCAAATTTTGTTTCAGTTTAGAGGCTCAGTTTTTTTTTTTTTAATAGCTTTTTCTTTTCCAGAGTAGTTTAGTTTTTTTCATCCCTCTCTGCCTTTCATTTTGCAACTCTAGTATAAAGTTCGTATGCCCTAATCACTTTTTTGTTTGGAGTAACCAGTGTGCCTCTAATGGACATGCAGTTAGACAATGGTTCAGAGTGTTAAGTATTGGCAGTGAATAGAATTCAATGATTTTATGTCTCTGGAGAGAAACAGATGGAGCTGCTCAGGAGCATTCAGTTTTATACTTTTCTGTGAGCCATACATGCACGTGGCTACTGTTAAGTTGCACTGTAACTTTGATTTTTTTTCCTTGTTTGGGGGAGAGTTGATAATGGTATTAAGCTGTTGTATTACCATAGTATATCTCTACATCTTTAAATCTTTAGTTTTTCTGTTCAAGCAAGTTTTTTGATTTTCCGTGTACAAGCCTTGCACATATTTTATTAAATTTATCCTTAAATATTTCTTTTCTTTTCTTTTCTTTCTTTCTTTCTTTCTTTCTTTTTTTTTTTTTTTTTTTTGAGACAGAGTATCACTTTTTCCCCCATGGTAGAGTGCTGTGGCGTCATATATCACAGCAACCTCAGACTCCTGGGCTCAAGCGATTCTATTGCCTCAGCCTCCTGAACAACTGGTACTACAGGCACCTGCCACGACGCCTGGCTATTTTTAGAGGTGGGGTCTTGCTTTTGCTCAGGCTGGTCTCGAGCCCATGAGCTCAAGCAATCCACCCACCTCCGATTCCCAAGTGTTAGGATTACAGGCGTGAGCCACCGCACCTGGCTCCATTATTTCATGTTTTTGATGGCTATTATAAATATTTGAATTTTCAGCTTCCAATTCTCTGTTATAGTGGATAGAAGAAATATGTAATGTAATGGATTCTTGTATATTGACATTGTAAGCTGCCACCTTGCTAAAATCACACATTTTAGTAAGGTTTTTTGTAGATTCCTATTCTTCACAAAGGTTCCTTAACTTTATCTCATCTGTATTCCTTTTCTTTCTGTTTCTTACCTTGTGCTGCCCAGGGCTACCAGCACTGTGTGGACAGCACTAGTAAGAATTGAGAATGTCTCGTTGCCTGTCTTACGGGGAAGCATTTAGACTTTCACACTTCTTTATGATTGTAGCCATAAGTTTTCTATAGTTTCTCTTTATCAGGGGACAGAAGTTTCCTTTCTTTCTTTCCTTTTTTTCCTTTTTTGAGATAGAGTCTCCCTATGTCAACCTCAGTAGGTGCTGTAGCGCCACAGCTCACAGCAACCTCTAACTCTTGGGCTTAAGCGATTCTCTTGCCTCAGCCTCCCTAGTAGCTGGGACTACTGGTGCCCACCACAATGCCCGGCTATTTTTTTTTGTTGTTGTTGTTGTTGTAGTTGTTATTGTTGTCTGGCAGGCCAGGGCTAGGTTTGAACCCACCAGCTCTGGTGTATGTGCCTGGCTGGCGCCCTCGCCACTGACCTACAGGCGCTGAGCCTTTCTATTTCTAGCTTGCTGAGAAGTTTTTTTTAAAATCATAGATGGGTGTTGAGGTTTTGCAAATACTGCTTCTGCATCTAATGAGATATTTGTGGATTTTTCCCTTTTACCTTTTTTCTTTTTTGAGGGGAGGAAATATTAATTTAATCAATACAAATCATCACATTAACTATTACTGATCACACCAACTTCAAACTCTTCGGCTTATGCGATTCTCTTGCCTCAGCCTCTCAAGTAGCTGAGACCACAGCGCCTAGCTGTTTTTTGGTTGTAATTGTCATTGTTGTTTGGGAGGCCTGGGCTGGGTTCAAACCCGTGAGCTCTGGTGTATGTGGCTGGTGCCTTAGCCTCTTGAGCTATAGGTGTCATCCCCCTCCTTTTTTTTCTTTTTTTTTTAATTGAGACAGAGTCTCACTCTGTTGCCCTTGGTAGAGTACTATGACATCATAGTTCACAGCAACCTCAAACTTTTGGGCTCAAGCGATTCTATTTTTTGTTGTTGTTATTTGTTTGTTTTGCAGGCCTAAGCTTGATTTGAACCCACCAGCCCAGTAGCCTTTGGCCAGTGCCCTTACCACTGACTTATGGGTGCACCCCCATTCCCTTTAACTTTTTTGATGTGGCGACTCAGATTGATTAAATTAACATCGCATTCATAGGACGAGCCCTATTTGATCATTGTGTATTACTGTTTTTTTATATTCCCAAATATGAATTCATAATATTCTGTTAAAGATTTTTGAGTCTGTATTTATAAAGGGCTTGACTTTTATTCTTCTTACTGTCTTTCTTTAGTTTTAGAATCAGGATAATTTTGGCCTCCTATAGTAAGTCGGATCCGATGCCCCCTTCTTTAACAGTGTAAACTGGTATAATTTAATTTTTTCTAAAATTTTGGTACATGTCACTTTGATTCTTTCTGGGTCTAGAGTTGGGGGAAGTTGTGTATGTGTGTGTGTGTGAGAGAGAGAGAATTAAGAATTCAAGTACTTTAATAGGGTGATTTGGTAGATGTGTAGAAACATCTTTTTAATATTTTTAATTTGACTATTTCATAATAACTGTTGATGTCAAGCATCTTAATATGCCTACTAGCTGTTTATATATCTTCTTTAGTGAAACGTCTATTCATTTTATTTTGCCTATTGAGCTGTCTTTTCTTTTTTTTCTGGAGACAGAGTCTTACTCTGTTGCTCTGGCTAGAGTTTGGTGGTGTATTTCTAGCTCACAGCAACTTCAAACTTCTGAGTTCATGTGATCCTCCTGCCTTTGCCTCCCAAGAAGCTGGGACTACAGGTACCTGTAACCATACCTGGCTAGTTTTTTCTATTTTTAGTAGAGATGGGCATCTCACTCTTGCTCAGGCTGGTCTCGAACCCAAGAGCTCAGGCAATGCACCTGCCTCAGTCTCCTAGAGTGCTAGGATTACAGGTGTGAGCCATGGCACCCAACCAGCATAAAAGTTCTTTATCAGATGTGTGATTTGCAGATATTGTCTGTGGCTTGGTAAAGGTAAATTATGACTGTTAAGCATATATAAAATGAACATATGTTGAAGATTTTTTACCTATCTCATTTATTAATGAGGGGGTCTAATAAGATGTTTAAACTGATTGCATGTATCTAATAATTTTTTTATAGTATATTGTACATTGTGGGTGGCATATTTTAGAGACAATAATGTTCTTTTGTGTTCTTTTGAATAATGGTAACTTTTGTTAACAGGCTGCTAATTGGATTGGACTCAAACTCCCACTTTAGTTTGATCACTGCTTAATTCTTTCAGGCTTCTATATTTGCTTTTTCCTGGAAACATTGGACTTTTCCCTTGTAGAAGTACAATTGAGGAGTCTACCAAGGATTTGGACAAAGTTTATATGCAGATTCTACAACTGTAGCTTTCTTCTTGAGTTCTAGCAACTGTATTTTGAGATCTGGGGAGTATGCTTAGTTGTAAGCAGTACAAAAGTGAATCTTCCTCAGTGCTTTCCTCTTCTTTCACCTTTTATCCCCTTACAGGACCTTCAGATGGTCGCTTTTCATATTCAGAATTTGTAATTATTTTTCCGTAGGAGCAGTAGTCTCATACAGTGTTGTCTGCCTTTTTCTTCTTTGTTGACTTTTTATTTATTTATTTTTAAAGACAAATTCTCATTTTGTCGCCCTCGGTAGAGTGCTGTAGCGTCACAGCTCACAGCAACCTCCAACTCCTGGGCTCAGGCGATTCTCTTGCCTCAGCCTCCCGAGTAGCTGGGACTATAGGCGCCCGCCACAACGGCCAGCTATTTTTTGTTGCAGTTTGGCCGGGACAGGTTTGAACCTGCCACCCTTGGCATATGGGGCTGGCGCCCTACTCATTGAGCCACAGGTGCCACCCTTTGTTGACTTTTTAAACAGTGAAACTTCCCCTAGTCTATTTCTTGGGAAACCTAACTCAAGAGTTTTAGGTTTTTTTTTTTTTGTTAGTTTGTTTTTGAGACAGAGTCTCAAGCTGTCGCCTTGGGTAGAGTGCTATAGCAGCACAGCTCAAGGCAACCTCCAACTCTTGGGCTTAAGCAATTCTCTTGCCTCATCCTCCCAAGTAGCTGGGACTACAGGTGCCTGCCACAATGCCTGGCTATTTTTTGGTTGCAGTTGTCATTGTTGTTTAGCAGGCCTGGGCCGGTTTCCAACCCGCCATCCTTGGTGTATGTGACCGGCACCCTGCCAACTGAACTGTAGGCGCTGCCAGAGTTTTAGATTTTTGACAGTGAAAGGAATAGGTTGATCTATTTGGTCAAAAATGTTTTCCTTGCTTCCACTTCTGTTTTCACTAGAACCCTAGAAATGCACAGCTTGCCTTGGGGTTAGAATAAGCAGCTAATGCTAACGCTTACCCCAAGTGGGGTTTTTGGTTGTACTTGTTGGAGGTGGAGGCCTGAGACTCTTAGGCCATGTCCAGATATCAACTAAGGATTGTCCATTAGAGATTGTATAGCTGAGTTATTAGATTTCCCAACTCTGGTATTCCTTTTTCTTTTGGATTGAGTGGCTGAATTCTTCTTTTTTTTTTTTTTGAGACAGAGCTTCAAGCTGTCCCCCTGGGTAGAGTGCTTTGGCATCACAGCTCACAGCAACCTCCTGGGCTCAAGCGATTCTCCTGCCTCCATCTCCCAAGTAGCTAGGACTATAGGCGCCCACCACAACGCCTGGTTATTTTTTGGTTGTAGCGGTCAGTGTTGTTTGACGGGCCTGTGCTGGATTCAAACCCACCAGCTCAGATGTATGTGGCTGGTGCCTTAGCTGCTTGAGCCACAGGTGCCAAGCTGGTGGCTGAATTCTTTATTGCTCTGATCTGGTTTAGTGATCAGAGTCTGTAATGGAATGATGTGCGTATCTTTGATCTGTCCAGCTTGGTTTGTAATTGATTTGTTTTTAAATTTCATGTTCAGTTTAATAGCCAATTTCAGGGCTGGTAATTACCTATATGAAAAGCTGATGTATTTTCAGTATGTGCCATGAAGTGGTAGGATGGTATACTCCTTATGAGCACAGTTTGAGATTTTGTATTGCACTGACAGAGCTATATCATTCACAGACACAGCAGTTTGAATGTGAAAGACTCCCTGTTCACTCTCTTTAGTTTGGGTATTGGTTTTGAAACTTGACAATTTTTTTTTTTAAACCAGAATTTTATAGAATTTGGGGAAAATATCCTCAGAAGTTTCTGTTGCTTATGTAATAGCTAATTTTGGGGGCGGTAGATTTCAGCTGGCAGATGCAAGTCTGTGTTTTTATAGAAGGGAGTCCATTCCCAGCTGATTCTCAAGCTTGTAAACATTTCCATTTGTATGTGGGTAGGATTGTGTTGCTCTATTGAGTTGCTTTACTTGTTGGGTAATTATGCAGCTGGTTTCTCTGTAGTCCATTATCTACTACTTTGGAACAACAGAATAGGGCACATCTGTATGTAAACTGGTCCACAATGATAACTTTTGGGGAGCTAGAACAGATGAGTTAGTATGTTGAAGAAGTTATGAATAGGCATATATCTCTGCTTTCCTTCTTGCCCTTCAGTTTTTAGTGAAATGGTAATTCCTCCGTGAAACATTTTCCATTTAAAGTTTTTCCACTATGTTTAGGTAGATCACAAAAATCATCTTGCTTCATTTGTTTATATGCTTAAAGTACCTAGTATTCTGTATGTGGAATTACAGTGTGTTAGAAATGGGAGAAAGTTTCACGATTACCTAATGTGACCCTTCCATTCATGAAATAAGAAATGGAGGCCACAGAATGTGGCACAGATCAGGAGAGGCAGCATTGTACTAGTGTTGAGGTTAAGGGCATTGAGTTTGGAGTCAGATCTGCGTTCAAATTGTAGCCATCATTGTTGACTAGTTGTGTGACCATACACAGTTTACTTAACTTTACCCATCTATCTCTTCATTTGTAAAATGGATTAATATGAGGATTAGTATAGTCCTGGAACAGAGTAAGTAGTCTTTGTGGCTATGGCTTCTTAAGTGGTAGGCTGTTAGGTATCAGAACTATAGAATTAAATTGCTTGCTTTTTGGAAACACGGATGAGAATACGTACTGAGTGAAACAAGAGGCTGTGACTTACCTTATGTTTATGCTGTGTGATATTGACAAGAATAAAACCTGAAAGCCAGCGAGTACATATGTTTATTACTGGGTTTTCTTCAGTGCATGCGTCAGAGAAAATTAAGGAGGGAGGAATGTTATAAAAAATGCCCTTGGTTGAGTTTCAGAAATGGATTTCAGATGCCAGGAAGATGCCTGGAGCCAAAGGACAAGATCTGTTGGTATAATTGGAGCTAGCTGATAATCCTTTCACTTTGTTGTCTGAACATTTACAGTGTTCCTATTTTTGTACAAATATGTGAGCTTGAAAATGACTAGGTCCTTCCATAGGAACTTCATGTGCCAAGTTGGGGAAGGAGGAGTGCAGGATGGCGAGAGTGTGGGATTAGACTGCAGTGGTTCTCAACCTTCCTAATGCCACAATGTACTTTAATTGTTAAAAAGGGGTCGCGACCCACAGGTTGAGAACCACTGGATTAGAGCCAGCCATCTATTAGCCTTCATCTGACTTAGATTCTTCCTATGGTAGAACCTGGGGCAGTTTTGTTCTAGAATGTGATCGGTGGTTTATTTGTATCAGCATTCAGGGAAGGGAGCAGGGGGAAAGAAAGGGAATCAGGAATATACTTTTAAAACTGAAAAAAAAAAAATGACCTATGAACTTTAATTATACCTCTTGGGGGTAGGGGCTGAGAATCTGTTGGCTTGTGGTTTTGAAGCGTTGCTACTTACTGCTGATGGAGAGCTAGCTGTTCCTGAGCCTTTAGTTTCTATCTCGTTTAAGCCCCTTATAGAGAGAATTGGTATCACTGAGGTTTTAGCTTTATTTTTAAATTTCAGGTTAATTTGAGGGTACAAAGAAATAGGTTACTATGTTTGCATCTGTTAGGTAGAGTCCCTCTTATAATTGTGTCCCACCCCCAAGAGGTGTGCCTATACCCTAAGATTGTGCACATTAAGAGGGAGCACACCCATCCCCTCCCTCCCTCCTCTCCTTTCCTCTGCCCCCTCCCTTGTTCCATCTCTCCCCATCTTGAATTGATTTAGGTTGTTCTCTTATGTGGGCATGTATTAGATAGTCTACTGGGTTTTAACTGTAACCTTTCAAATGAGTGGCTATTTGAGGATTTTTGCTGTTAGAGCAAGTAAGGAGTATTTTATTTCCTGGTTGTTTCCCATTACCATTTTTTTTTCTTGTTTGTTACCCCAAGTCAGGTGTGCCAGTTAGCTGGGTTGGTATCAATGAAAGATGAAGTTTACACCCACTTTAGGTCCCTGCTGCCCTACATTACTGTCCAGATGCCTGTTTCAACCACAGCAGTTCTCGGAGTCAATTGATTCTTAACTGTTTTGTAAGAGGGGGAAGGCCTCCCTGCTCTCCCATGGCCCTCTTACAACCAAACCATCCATGGGATATTTAGTTGATTTTACACCTGGGCCTTCTTTGGGTTTTTTGAGCACTCTTAGTTGTTTCGGTTTTTCAGATCAGTCTGAATTCTGGCCATCTTCTTCCTAACCATGACTAATCTATCACTGAGCCAGCTGCTTGCTGCAGTGGGGGCCTCGTGTGGGGCCATTTAATTTATGTGGAGAATCAGAAAACCAGATTCATGGCACTCTCTGGAGAGATTATTTGGACTATTTTTAGTTTGTTCTGTCTACAATCTCTGTCTTAAGTATGCACTAAAATATTTGTTGAATTGAATTATTTCCCTTTGTTGCTTTTCAAATACTTTTTGTTTGCATGCTTTACATACTCTCTTCCTCATTCCCTTCCAAATTGAATTTGCTCTCCTGATGGGACCTTACTCCTCCCTCTCTCACATCGAGTTAAGAAAGCCTGCAAAGCAGTAGTTACTTTAGGGTAGTGTGCCCTGAAATCTTTAATTTTTTCCCCAAATTAATTTATTTGTTGATTGTAACAGTTTTCAGGAATAGTAGCCAGTTGTGTTCATTATGTGCTCATTATGAAGATTGCTTGAGCCCAGGCTAAGCCTAGGCAACATAGTAAAAAAACTTAAAAAAAAAAAGAAGAAGGGAAATTCATAAAACTTGAAATTCAGGGCATATTCACCAAAGATTCTCTTAAATCTGTTATTTATTTATTTATGTATTTATTTATTTTTTGGGACAGAGTCTCACTTTGTTGCCCTTGGTAGAGTTCTATGGCATCATAGCTCACGGCAACCTTAAACTCTTGAGCTTAAGCAATCCCCTTGCCTCAGCCTCCTGAGTAGCTGGGAATAAAGGTGCCCGCCACAATGCCTGGCCATTTTTAAAGATGGGGTCTCGCTCTGGTTCAGGCTGAGGTAGAACCGATGAGCTCAGCCAATCCACCTGCCTCAGCCTCCCAAGTGCTAGGATTACAGGTATGAGCCACTGCGCCTGGCTGGCTTGCTTGCTTGTTTGTTTGTTTATTTAGATAGTATCTCACTTTGTCACCCTTGGTAGAGTGCTATGCTGTCATAGCTCATAGCAACAACAAACTCTTGGGTTCAAGTGATTCTCTTGCCTCAGCCTCTGGAGTACCTGGGACTACAGGCATCTGCCACAGGCGTCCGCCTCCCAGAGTGCTAAGTACAGGCATGAGCCACCATGCCCAGCCCCCTTAAATCTGTTATTTCTAAATGCTGAGCAAGTATAATATTACCCAAATTTATTCTGGCAGTAACTTTCAAATAATTTGATGAAAAGCTATCTTTTAAATCATTCTTAAACCATTTTTTAAAGAATTGGTGGAGTTATGAGAATTTGCATATTATGCTTTTTTTGTTTGAGACAGTGTCTCAAGCTATCGCCCTGCGTAGAGTGCGGTGGTGTCACAACTCATAGCAACTTCAAACACTTGGGCTTAAGTGATCCTCTTGCCTCAGCCTTCCAAGTAGCTGGGACTACAGGTGCCCGCCACAATGCCCAGCTATTTTTTGGTTGCAGTTGTCGTTGTTTTAGCTTGCCCAGACCAGGTTTGATCCTGCCAGCCTTGGTGCATGTGGTTGGTGCCATAACCACTGTGCTACGGGCACTGAACCTTTTTTAAAAAAATTTATTTATTTATCTTTTTTTTAGAGACAAGAGTCTCACTTTGTCACCCTCGGTAGAGTGCTGTGCCGTCACAGCTCACAGTAACCTCCAGCTCTTGGGCTTAGGTGATTTTCTTGCCTCAGCCTCATGAGTAGCTGGGACTCCTGGCGCCTGCCACAACACCCGACTATTTTTTTGTTGCAATTTGGCCGTTGCCAGTTTTAAACCTGCCACCCTCGGTATATGGGGCCAGTGCCCTACTCACTGAGCCACATGTGTTTCCCCCCCCCCTTTTTTTTTTTTTTAGAGTCAAGGTTTCACTATGTTGTTTAGGCTGGACTTGTATTTCTGCACTTAAGAGATCCTCCTGAGTAGCTGGGGCTACAGGCGTGTGTCACCCTGCCTTCATGCTTTGTTTTTTCTAACCTTATAAATGACTTTAAACTTAAGAGATCTAAGTTTTACCAATTCTTTATCATAGCATTGTTAAACACTTATGTTTGTTTTGTGAAGTAGTTTGTCTGAATTGAAAGTGAATTACCTTTATTAATATCCAAACAGAATTAACCTTGACTCTTATAAATTAAAAGGCGCATGGTACTTCCTGTTCCTCTGTGGTAGACTCCTATGAATGCAGATTCACCCTCCTTTACTATTGCCATGCAAGTCATTTGGAGGAAGATTAACCTGGGAAGCCTTTCCCATTATCGATAGATTGAGAAACTGTATTTCAGAACACTCAGAAATTTTGTGTCTGTGTGTGTGTGTGTAGAGACAGAGTCTTTATCGCCCTCGGTAGGTTCGCAACCACCTCCAGTTTCTGGGTTTAGGCGATTCTCTTGCCTCAGCCTCCCAAGTAGCTAGGACTACAGGCGTCTGCCACAACTCCCAGCTATTTTTTTTTTTTTGGGGGGGGGGGGGGTTGCAGTTCGGCTGGGGCCGGGTTTGAACCCGCCACCCTTGGTATATGGGGCTGGTGCCCTACTCACTGAGCCATAGGCACTGCCCCAGAATTTTTTTTTTTTTTTTAAGTAAAAGAATAACTCCAGACACTCAAACTTTTGTCTCTCGTCTGTTTCTCTGCTACAAACATCTAGATTGTTAGAAGGAGGGTTGATTTTCATGTGATTTTAGTTGACTGGTCCTAACTGATTTTCATTGCCTAAAATCAATTGTTCAGTACTTTTTTTTTTTTTTTTTTAAATCTCTACTCAGTGTATGTTACAAAGAACAGGAATGCCTTTCCAAAGGATTATAAGCAAGTCAGGGATGCCTTAAGAGTAGACATTCCTCATCAGAAATAAAATTTTTCATTTAAGCAATTAATACAATATACTTTAAAAAACCTCTATAGGTATTGCTGAAAATGTTGGAGTTTTTTGGCCTTTTTAGCATTTTCACTTAATTATGACATATAAATGTATTTGAAGTGGTTTTTTTTGGAGACAGAGTCTCACTTTGTTGTCCTAGCTAGAGTGCTGTGGCATCACAGCTCACAGCAACCTCAAACTCTTGAACCCAAGTGATTCTCTTGCCTTAGCCTCCCGAGTAGCTGGGACTTCAGGCGCCCGCCACAACACCCGGCTATTTTTAGAGACAGGTTTTGCTCTTACTCAGGTTAGTCTTTTTGAACCCATGAGCTCAGGCACTGGCTTCAGCCTCCTACAGTGCTAGGATTACAGGTGTGAGCTACTGCACCTGGCCTCTTTGAAGTCTTCATTGTTGAAAACTTTTCCTTTCCATTTTGATCACTGCCGCCACCCTTGAGGTCATTGTTCTCAAGATGTTAATTTAAAGACTTAGTATAGTGGAATCATAACATTGAAGGCAATATTTACCCTCAAAACATGAGAATCATTTTTATAATTTAGAAGCTAACATTGACATTTTTTGGCATCTGTTTGTCTTCTGCCTGCCACTTGTGAGAATCATCTGATAGTGCTTTTGTTACATAATATATCCAAGAAAATTATTACTAAACTTGCCCTGTGAGTTGTCCAGGTAAGGTCATCCACCTCAGTCACATTTGTGTGAGAGCCCACATGCCTATGTTTAGTGTTTCCAGGTGGCTTATAATTAGCTTAGCCCCTTGTGCTGTTTGCTTTCTGGTTGATAGAAGTTGGGGAGAATGAAGGAAGTACAAAGGCTTGAATTTGGCAGGTTCTTTACTAGATATCTATTTTAACCCCTGCTGAAGTTAATTTACATGAAGCCCAGCTGTGTATGAATTGTTTTAAATTCAAAGTTTATTCTTATTGCCATGGGGATAAGAGTGTCAGCACTTACTGAATTTATGGTCTTGCTCTCCGGACCGCCAGACAGCTAATAGTTCAGTTGCCATTGGATAACAGGATACAGCTGGTGGCAAAACTATCACCTGTGGAATGGCTATTGGGAGTTTTCTTCTCCATAAGCATGTTTGCAAAGCAGCAGAAACCATTTTTGCAGGAAACCACAAGCCCATGTTAAATACCAAAAGAGAATTGAAATAACATGTACATGTGTTCATCTTTCCAGAGCTACCAACCATCATGTGGGTTCCTAAGTATAAGGTTAAGTAGCTCTTTGTCCTCCTCTTAGCTTTGAGGTTGTCTAGTTAGATGATGTTGAATTCTCCCACTGTGGTCCCCTATTATCTGGCAGATAAAGCAAATTGTTTCAGTCTGGATTTCTTAACACTTGGCAAAGATTCATACCTACTGTCTTTAATGAGCTACTAGAATAATCTTCTGGAGCTAGACTGATCTCAGTCTTTTTTTTTTTTTTTTTTTTTTTTTTTTTTTTTTATGTTTTTTTTTTTAGTGATACAAAAAAGGGTCACTTGGTGTATAGCCCAAAAGCTGCTTTTT
>CAUYPK010146215.1:0-13519 GCA_963574355.1 Loris lydekkerianus
TCCTCCTCCTGGGGTCCAGAAGTCCCTTGCTGGCTCCCTGTATCCTCAAAGGGATGATCATAGGCAGATCCCACTGGCCAGAGATGTCTGGAGTCTTGTCTCCCCAGACTCGCTGTGCCCAGTTGCAGGGAAGCTGTTACTCGGCCGCCATCTTTAATCTCTTTTTTTTTTTCTTATGTGAATTTAATTTATCTTACTTAAACATACTGTTTCTTTTTCTTTTTATTAAATCATAAACACACAGATCATGTATACATTAATGCATAAATTATGGAGTACAATGTGCTGATTTCATAGAGAATTAGGAATGGAACATTACATCACACTGGTTAATAGATACCTCATCTGGTTTACTTTATTATTGTGTTAAGACATTTAGACTAATAGATCCGACATGTGCCCTTCCATTATGCACCATAGGTATGATCCCACCATTCACCCTCCCTCGATCTGACCTGCCCCCTCCCATCCCCCTCCTCCCTCCTTCATCTTGGGCCATAGTTGTGATCTATTCTTCATATGAAAGCATGAGTGATTATAAATTGGTTTCATAATAGTACTGAGTACATTGGATATTTTTTCTTTCATTCTTGAGATACTTTACTAAGTAGAATATGTTCCAGCTCCACCCATTTAAACGTAAAGGAGGTAAAGTCTCCCATCTTTTTAAAGGCTACATAATATTCCATGGTATACATATACCATATTAATCCATTCATGGGTCGATGGGCACTTGGGCTTCTTCTGTGACTTGGCTATTATGAGTTGAGCTGCAATGACCAATCTCATGCAAATATCTTTGTTATAAAGTGATTTTTGGTCTTTTGGATATACACCTAGTAGAGGAATTGCAGGATCAAATGGCAGGTCTCTTTTAGATACCTGAGTAGTCTCCATACTTCTTTCCAAAAGGGACGTATTAGCTTGCACTCCTACCAGCACGGCAGAAGTGTTCCCTTTTCTCCACATCCACACCAACATCTGCAGTTTGGGGATTTTGCTATGTGAGCCACTCTTACGGGAGTTAGATGATATCTCAAAGTGGTTTTGATTTGCATTTCTCTGATGATTAAAGATGCTGGGCATTTTTTCA
This sequence comes from Loris lydekkerianus, assembly GCA_963574355.1. Lineage (NCBI taxonomy): Eukaryota > Metazoa > Chordata > Mammalia > Primates > Lorisidae > Loris > Loris lydekkerianus. Next base: position 1,094 of record CAUYPK010146215.1, read on the forward strand.
TGTGTCCATAGACCATGCGCCTATCATCTTCAGAGAAGCTTCTGTTCAAGCTCCTTGCCCACAATGAAATGGGATCACTTATTCTTATTAATAAGTTTGAGTTCTCTGTGGTTTCTGGTTATCAAACCTGTGTCAGAAGCATAACCTGCAAATATCCTCTCCCATTCTGAGGACTGAGTGCTTGCTTTACTTACTGTGTTCTTGGCTGTGCAGAAGCTTTTTAGTATGATCAGATGCCAGGAATGTATTTTTGGTGTTGCTTCAATTGCCCGGGGGGGTGGGGGTGGGGGTGGGGTCCTCCTCATCAAGTATTCTCCCAGGCCAATTTCAAAGCTCCTTAAATCCTTTTAGGAATAAGGTAGGATATATGTAAATAAGTCAGATCTGATTTTTCCTGATGCAAAACAAGGGAAACTGAGATATCACCAATATGGAAATAATTGACTTTTTTTTTTTTTTTTTTTTTTTTTTTGACAAAAGGTATTCTCTGTATGATTTAAAATATCTGCCTGTTAACAGGTCAGATCTGTCCAGCCCCTTAATCCAAATACCACGGCATAACAATAGTAGTACTATCATTTCACTTCCCAGTATAGAAACAAAACATGAGTTTTCTTCAGTTACTGTATCTATTCTGTAGGTGAAAAATGAAGCACTCAGTGACTTGAACACAGCTTTACATACCAAGAACTGGACTAAGTTTCATGACATCCCTGGGTCCTAGAGAATATTTACAGCCACCACTGGGCTTGTCTAAAGACAGCCAGAAGTCTATGGGGGCCATTAATGCCTTAATAGCCCAAAGGACTAACCCCAATCTGTCCAATCATGACTCTTTTCTAAAGCAAATAACTTTTTCTTCTTCTAAGATACAGGTGCTTTACCACCTTCAGAAACGTTCATACTTATACTCTTGGTGATGTGAGAGAATACTCGTGTGCTCTCTGGTTTTAAGTTGAACACCTACATCTAGGGAGTCAGAGCACCAGCCCAGAGAAGAGAGGGCTCCTAACTTAAGTCTTTGCAGGTGAAGTCAAAGGATGCCCCGAACCATCTCTGGTCCCGAGTCACTGTTCCTGGGGAGAGCAGATGCCCCTGGGATGAAGGGTTGCTGGGCTCCTCTCTGACAAATGAACCACGAAATCTTATCCAGGATGAAAATACTAGGACCTGCCAGTGGAATCAAGTGGGGGGCGTGTTAGTCTTCCCACTCACAGCTGTAACTGATGTGGGCTATAAATCCACTCCACAGCCACAGCCAAATAACATCAGATTATAATGAGTTTTCCTCTCCATAAACCTAGAGAGGACTTAAAAAACCAACCAACCTTGAAGGGAAAAGGTGAAGTCTTATTACCAGCTCCCCTTGCACTCCTCCAATCGCTCTCACCAGTGACCAGCTCCATAAACTATCATTAGCAACGGATGCAGGGAGGCAGTTACATGGGAGAGGAAGGGGAGGCCACCAAACAGGCAGATGAAGAATGGACCTTTTAAACTGACTCAGCTAGCCAAGCATCCACATAACCTTGGCTAATCCTTGAACTTGGAAGTGCAACCATCCCACAGGTAGAAGATAGCATAGGGTGGGTGCACTTTGAGTGCTTATCAACTGATTTATACATTTATTGTTAAGATTTCTTGTCCTTGGGTATCTGGAACAACCTACAACCCTGAATAAAAAATAATGTGTCAGCTGCTGCCCCAGCCCACAGCAAACTTCTGTGTGTGTCTAGTTGACCTTCCTCAGACCATATCCACAAACACTTCACAAAGCCCTCACTTAGTGCCAGTCTCCTTACCAATGTGATCTCCAACATGTGATTTCCCCTGGAATCCCTCCATCACTCCTGCTTCCCAGATAATTAGAGAGGCAGGGCCCACTGCCCCAGGAGCAAAGGCCAATAGCCTTATTCATGATGATTAAGCAAAGCTTCATGAATGGATAAATATGGGTTTTTGCTGTTGGTATAATGAAGCAGACAAGCATGGAATGAGTTTTTTTTTTTTAATGATGGAAGTTGTTATAAGAGAGATGTTCTAAGGGGGCAATTTTGCATTATTTGTAAAGGTCTAAGTCATATAAAAGAGGCATTACATTATAATATAATATCTTAAAAAACCACTACATTACTTGTCCAGTATACTCATTTATATTAATCTACAAATATTACATTGACATGGTACTTAGAACTAGATTATTTTGTTGAGGCAAAAATCATATACAATGATAGTAACCATTTTAAAGTGAACAGCTCATGGCATTTAGTACTTTCACAATGTTGTACAGACAATCACCTCTGTTTGGTTCTAGATAGTTTTATCACCCCAAAACAAAACCCTGTACCCACTAAGCAATTCTCCTCTACTCTCCGCCCTTTGGTCCCTAGAAACCACCTATCTGCTTTCTGTTCCATGGATTTACCTATTCTGGATGTTTCATACAAATGGAATCATACAGTATGTGACCTTTCATGGCTGGCTTTTTCCGAGCATGATATTTCAAGTTCCATACAAGTTGTAGCACGTATCAGTATTTCCTTTCCTTTCATGGCTAACAAACAGTTCATTGCGTGTATATGCCCCATTTTGTTTATCTAGCCAACCTCTAATGGATACTTGCGTTGCTTCTTCCTTTTGGCTACAGTGAATAGTGCTTCTATGAACCTTTGGATACAAATATTTCTTAGACAACCTGTTTTCAATTCTTTTGGGCATATATACTTAGGAGTGAAATTGCTAGAACAAGTTTTTTATATTAAAAAATAAATTATAGGGTGGTGCCTGTGGCTCAGTGCATGGGGAGCCAGCCCCATATACTGAGGGTGACGGGTTCGAGCCCAGCCCAGCCAAATTAGCCCAGCCAAAAATAGCCAGGCGTTGTGGTGGGTGAGTCCCAGCTATTCGGGAGACCCAGCAAGAGAATCGCCTAAGCCCAGGAGTTAGAGGTTGCTGTGAGCTGTGTGATGACGCCACGGCACTCTACCGAGGGTGATAAAGTGAGACTCTGTCCTAAAAAAATAAAATAAATAAATTTTTATTTATTTTATTGTGTTTAGGACTGATAAACTGAAATCTCAAAATGTGCACAAAGTTTGTTCCTTTTTTTGAGACAGAGTTTCACTTTGTCACACTCATAGCAACCTCCAACTCCCGGGCTTAGGCTATTCTCTTGCCTCAGCCTCCCGAGTAGCCAGGACTACAGGTGCCCGCCACAATGCCCATCTATTTTTTGTTGCAGTTTGGCTGGGGCCAGGTTCAAACTCGCCACCCTCAGTATATGGGGCTGGGGTGCTACCCACTGAGCCACAGGTGTTGCGCCTGGGATGGTGAATTTTTGACTTCCTAAGAAATAGAGGTCCTGGACAATGCCTAAAACTACAAGTTGCATTTGATACATAACACAAGCAATTTTCCTCAACATGACAACAAAGACTATCAAATAGCAATAATGATAATAATGATACATAGGGGTAATGGAGACAGCACTGTGCTGTGCTGTGCATGCTGGCACAATCACTGTCCCCATTTTCTATGGACAATACCACATAATCTGTCTCTGAACACCAATCCCAGGCCTACTACTCCAGAGCCCAAATTCTTAAAGCACTAGGCTACTTGTCAAATAACCCATTTATAAGCAACTAGTATTTATGTTGACCCCAGTCTCAAGTAGTCTCCCTGGATTTCAGTCACAACCTGCGCACGCTATCATCACATAAAAGGGAAATTGACGACCATCTAAATATTCCCTACCCTGCAATGTCCCCTTCAGCAACTGTTGTCTTATGAAGCCATAGGCTCCAGCAGAGAAGGGATCTGAGTCTACCTGCACAAGAGTACTGGCACCTTACGTGCACTCACTGAACATGATAGTGAGGTCTGTACCAGCCCAGTCCTCCACCTGTACAGCCTACAGGCCTCAGTTTTCTTTCTCACTCTCCTATGGGTATTAGGGGGTATCAGCCCCTAATACCTGTTGAAGGAAGGTGGAGCTACATGTCCCTTTGGGACTTGGCTCCTCCTCCCTATGGGTCAGGGTTCCAGGGCACCTGGGATGACCAAGGGACATACTCCTCCCAGATAAGCCTAGGGCTCTGTGCGCCCCACCTGCCACTACCCCTAGGGCTCTGTGCGCCCCACCTGCCACTACCTCCAAAGAAACTTGTGAGTGGGCCTTCCAGCCTCACAGTCAGCAGGCAGTAATTGTTGGGGTAGGCACGGAACCTCACTAAGTAATTGCCTTCATTTCTCATATAGGAAATTTGAAAATTCCTCCCAGGTCACCCCAATGGTCATTAAGAACTCTATCTCTCCAACTTAGATACTCAGTGAACAGCTTCTATTTGACTCTCAGTCTCTATCCCATTGTTAAAATTAAAACCAATGTTTTAATAGTAACTGTTTTCTTTCCCTCTTTCAATTTCTTCCAGTAGCTTAATAGGGGGAAAAGATAGGCCTTTCAGGATTCCTTTCATAACTGAGGCTGCTAGGAGACTGTCTTGGCACACTGCAGAGCCGCACTCTGGGGATGAGGAGGCCTGGCGCAGGGGACAGTAGACAGCCTTGCCAACGGAAGCACGAGAGGCCAAAAGCCCACAAAGCCCGACGTCAGGCCACGCACCACAGTACTTGGAGTTATTTTTAAGGAGATACACTTATGCTGGTTTGTGACCCTCTCGCACACACGCCCACCCTGGCAAGCTCTGCACTCACCATGGGGTGTTGGCCAGGGCCCCGTGCCCCGCACAGACCACATGGCTCGGGCTGAGTTGTCTCCATGGCGACTGAAGACTGGCTTCAAGAAGAATCCTCAATGCCTGCTTTTGTGGGTAAAAACATGTGCTTTTTACTTATTTGTCGCAGGGTCGCCAAGGGAACAAGAACTCCCTGCAGCCCAAGTAGCCACTGTCACAAAAAGTACAACATACACTTAGTGGCAGGGTGGTGACATGCCGCCCGCACACCAGGATCGTGGGCATGAGAGCAGACGTGGCACGTCCATCTCGGAGTCCATGCAGCCCTGCTGCTGTACCAGCTCTTCTGGGTTCCACTACTCCAGAGATCTGGCTTTTCAGAGGTGGCCTTCCTCACCAGATGGGTAGCCACCAGCTCTGAGAAGCAGCCTTTGGTTCTTGGGCAACTGCTAGACTCCAAGTCTAGCAGCTAGAGAGTTAACCTGAGAAAGGAGGCACCTGCTTGCCAAGGAGTGGCTGGACCATCAGCTGTGGGGGGATGTGGGGTTCTGGCCTGCAGGTGCATCTCAGTCCTCAAACCAGAGGCAGATGAGCTGCCCACAGTGGGGGATGGCAGTGCCCAGCCGCCAACCAGGGTGGATGAGAACAGTACCTCACACTCAGCCGGTTGGTTTCAAGAAGTGACTCAACCACACTGGATGTACCCAAAGGTCCCCCAGTCTGAAAACTATCAGCCACCACCCTGAAAGAAAACACATGTGAGAGCGCCCGGGGCCAGGAGCATATATGTGTAGTGATTACCATTCTGGTTCCTCCTTTGGGTAATTCTAGCCATTTTCAACAATCAGGTTATAGGATACACACAACCAATTCAGATCTGTCCAGTATTTTAAAGATGGTGAGCTACATCTTGGGTATCAATATTGGCACACTGAACGAGGACACACGTGCAAACAGGTAGTAAGCTGGCAGATGGGGGACCCCTGGGTATGACAGCAACAACGCAATTCCCTGTCATGTACTTGGATGTGGCTCTTCAGGTGAGTTCTAGGAACAGGCAGGGACTCCTCTCTGCCAAGTTACCTTCCAGGGAGGCTCGCCCAGGGGCGATGACTCCAACCATCCAACTGTAACCAAGTTCAGGGTGTCAAGAGTCCCTTCTTTCCTGCTTGCATGTTGCTCCCAGCAAAATCTTAAGCTGATTTAAGGGGAAAGGAACAGCAATATAGTCTGAATCATTTTTTAAAAAAAGCTTTTATTCCAAAACCCAAATTCTGAATGTTGTTACTCTACGTTTTTATGCCTTTGGTTGTAAATTTTCTATGCACATCCAGCTAGGCTCCTCGTGGGAGAGTCTGAGGAGAGAGAAGTCTACAGATATTACACCAAACAAGGCAGGAGGCTCCTGGATGCCAGGATGGGCTTTTCTAGGGCAGCTCATCCTGGCTTCCTCGGGTGGCAAACAGAAACACCTCAGAATGCCACATGTCCCACTTCCTGCTGCCTAGCTCTGGCCTCCCTGCTCACTGGCTGGATAACAGAGCTGGGAAGAAACGGAGCAAAGACGGACCCCAAGTTAGATTAACTTACACACAGGACACTTTCAGGCGCACAGTAAACATTCAACAAGTGACAAATAATAACTAAGCAAATAAAAATTCAAAAGAAACTGTGATTCAGAAGCAGGATAAAGTTGTCCATGAAGAGTGCAGCCTGCACTGTCTCTCCCTATGCGGGCTTGGGAGACAGGTGCCAGTACAGGGCTCCTTAGACTCTTGACCCACACGGACATACCAAGGCTCTGCTTTCCCTGGGTGGGTGCACCCGGTGAGGGACCAGGCACTGCCTACGTGGCCTAGAGATGGGGCCAAGATGCCCATGGGTACATCTGCTCAGCACTTATTTGTCCTGGGTTGTCAGGCCCACATCTGGGGCCTTCTCGGATGATGCTCAGCTTTGACCTGCCATGCTGCCCTGGGCTTTGACTGCCAATCACAGAAAAAGGGGTACATTCCCATTCAATCTCCCACCCACACAAGTCCTGTGGCTCTGAGTCTTGGGTGAGGTAGTCAAAGCAGGAAAAAATCTCCCCTTCTCTGTGGTAGCCAGGGGTGTCCTAAAGCAGGAATCATGATCACTCCAGCCAAGCTGACTGCCCTCTGCTATGCCGCTTGCTACTTTCTGAGGGTAAAGGGTAACCTCCATGCCTGGGAGCAGCTTGCAAGGGGGCTGCATCCTCATCTCAATGAGACCACAACTCCACTTGAGGAGCCACACACCAGGTTTCCAAGCCTAACTTTCCCCCCTAATTTGCCGATCATGCATCCAAGCACACCTCGGAAACCCCCAGAGGGCGGAGACAGAGAGGACTGGAGAGGAGGCGACTGAGAGGGGCACCCAACTGGACAGCAGGGTTGGGCTCCCCTCCCTGACTCCACAGGAAGACACAGTTGCTGAGCTCACAGCCTCGTGCTTCATAGATCTGAATGTTCAGCGGCTTCATCACATTCTCTTTCCTAGTGCTTCATTTGTTTTCCGAACAGCCAGAGGTTCTCCGCACCACAATGTATTAGTCCTAGTTACATTTTGCTTTCCAGAGACAAGGCGCTGGGGCTGAGGCTGATGTAATTAACAAAAGCCTGAATGTGAGCTTTCTGGAGCCTTGGTCCCAAAGCCTAATTGCACAAGTATTTTGGCAGCTATTTTTTAAGCACAGCCTGGTGCTTATAATCAGAAAGGGGAAGGCTTTGCAAAGGGCTGAGAATAATGCTCAGTTACAAGAAACCCCAGAATGAGGCAGGCAGCAGAGCTGTGAAGAAGCATCAGTGTTTCTAGAGCTGTGAAGAAGCATCAGTGTTTTCTAGAAACAACACTGTTTTGTTGGAGACTTTTCCTTGTTCTCCAAGGCAGCAGTGAGGTTGTCTCACCCTGCTGCCATCATGTTTAATTTGGTGGCAGTCATTCTGTGTCACTGCCAAAATATCATGAGGGAGAACTAACTCAGGAGTCTACTACCATCATAGAAACCTCTCAGGGGAACAAAAGTACAAGAGAAATCCGACCTGGGCCCCCTCTGCCCTCATGTGGCATGTAGAACCTTCGACTGTGGCCTTCATGTCCCACAGTTCTATGTGGTGAGAGCACAGTGCAGGCCAAAGAAAAATGCATGGCCTAGGGCCAGAGCAGGTCATAAGCCTCATCAACATCACCACATGCTTTATGGCTTGAAAAGTCCTCCAAACATTTGTCCAAAATAAAAAGGAAAGAAGAAAAAAAAAAATACAGATGCTTCTCAACTTACAAAGGGGCAATGTTCTCAAAAAAAAAAAAAAAAAAACCATTGTAAGTTGAAATATCATTAAGTTGAAATGGTGTCAGCTATATCTGCCCCACTGAACACCAGAGCTCAGCCTGGCCTGTCTTAAATGTGCTCAGAACACACACATTCACCTACAGCCAGGCAACATCACCCAGCTCAAGCATATTTTATAATAAAGAGTGGAATATCTCACATAATTTATTGAATTTGGTACTGAAACTGAAGAACAGAGCAAGTGATACAGGCACTGTAAGTATAGTTTCTACCAAGTACACAGAGCTTTCATACCATCGTGAAATCAAAACAATGTTAAGTGGAGCATCCTGAGCTAGGACTGTCTATACCAGCAGCCAGGGCTCAGGGACATCAGGCCAGCACAGAAAGCACCTGGAGAAGATGGACACACCCAGTCTGCCACATCCTCTGTCTCTCAGCACCATGAACACCAGAGGAGCTGGCTGAGCCTCCAAGCCCCTCACGCACCTGTCCGTCCTCCTCTACTCTGGCTCTGGGTGGGCCTGGAAGGCAGGCCAGGAGACCCAGTACCCTTGAGGGCCCTTAGTGGGGAAGCTCAGCTCGACCACACAGTGGGACTGAGGGCTGGGCACTCTGTGGCCCCTGTCTAGCCCTATCCCTGTGAACGCCCCTCACAGTAGCCTCCCCAACAAGGTGGGGCCCTGCCTCACATGCTATAAGGGCCTCTCCCTTCCTGACGGGGCCTGATGCTGGGGCTCCCTCAGGGCAGAGCCAGAGCTGTGTTCTGTCTGACTCCCTTCACACAGCAAGGAAGAGGGAAGCTGAGCCAGGGAAACTGAAAAGGGGCCTCCCAGAATTAAGGGTGGCAGTCAGGATTGAGCCCCAGGAGCCCCCCATTTCCACTTGGGTCCTTCTGCACCAGCACCACAGCGGCTGGCTCTCAGAGCCCTGGTAGGAAGTGGATTCCACAGGCTCCAGTGAAAAGGAGCAAAGCTAATCAAACCAGGAAGTACAGAGGCCAGACAATGTTGCAGCCGTGTCTTAGAAATGTTGTTTAGTCTTTACAGCAAGGGCCAGGAGCCAGGCTCCCTCTGCAGCCTCTCTCTTCTGCCCTCTCGCTCAGCACTCATATACCACACAGCTCTTGTCTTGGGGGTCTGTGTGGGGTTTCCTAGGCTGGTGGTACTTGCATGTGGACCCTGCCCTCCTGCCTGGCCAGGACCTCCCACACACCTACCAGGAAGCTCTGTCCTTGACATGCACATCATATTTGGAGGGAGGCATATCCCTAAAAAATATTATAGAGCCTTAGCATATAGGGAAATAATTGCTCAGGAGGAATTCCATCCTATCTGATCACCTGCTGGTTGATTATTGGGCAACTACCACCAGAGACCAGAGTCATCGGGGTGTTTTAACAGTGTATTTCAGTACAGAGCAATGCTTTTTATCCCCGCCTATCTACAGGTGCTATAAATTCCTTTTTAAGTCTTATAAAGATGTAGGTTTGTAAATTAAAAGCTGCTGCTTACACATATTTGTAAATAAGTCAGCTCACAGATGACATCTTTCCCTGCTCAGGGGACATAAATCAGCCTGTCCTTAGTGGGAAGGCTGTCTACAGCAGTGAATATTTGAGCTTTTGAATATTTGGAGGAGGATTAGAGAATGTGGGATGAGTTGCTCCCCAGATGTGCATGTGGTTACACGTTCACCCCTCTCTCACACTGTTAATGAAGCAAGCACGAGCCTTGTCACTGCCCAATGACTGAGGGACAGAGCCTTCCGAATGCATGTCTGAGTGCTGGCTCCTGACTACCTTTTGTAGTGTGAAGGACTTGGCTGTGCTGAGTCCCACAGGGAGCTCAGCTCTGCATGCCAGGTCTTGGGCTACAGGTGTTAGGTACACAGGGACTCACTTTAACTGGGAGAGCGATGAAAGCCAGAAGCAGCAAGGAGGCACAGACCAAGGATGCCACACTGGGAGGATTCCCAGTGTAGATGTTCCTTTTCATGTCCTTGGACTTGTTCCTGCAAGTCTTGTTGAGTCAGAGGATGTTCCTGCCTGGGGAAGCCTCTCATCGGATGCCCTGAGTGGATTCTCGTGATACACACACACACACACACACACACACACACACACACACACACAAACACATGTATATGCATGTACACATGCCCACACACACACACTGAACATATGCACACACATGTGCACACATAGGAAAACATCTGTGCTCCTGAGAATTCTCTAGGGCTTGGCAGGTATTTTCAGCTTTCCTTCATTCCCTGAAACATTTCAGACTGAGCATGTCTGGCACTGGAAGGGTCTCAATGACCCAGGTCAATGGTGCCCACCCTTTTGGTCCACTGGAGACTTTTTATTACTCACTGCCCTTGCCATGCCACATACTAAAAGCTTTTGTGTGTTTATCTCTTTTATTAAATATATTTTACAATTTTATTGATAAAAAATCTGCAACTAGGCCAGGAGCGGTGGCTCATGCCTGTAATCCCAGAACTTGGGAGGCTGAGGCAAGTAGACTGCCTGAGCTCACAGGTTCGAGACCAGCCTGAGCCAGAGCAAGACGCTGTCTCTAAAAATAGTCTGTCTCTAAAAATAAATTGAAGCAGGCGCCTGTTGTCCCAGCTACTTGGGACTGAGGCAAAAGGATCACTGGAAGCCAAAAGTTTGAGGTTGCTGTGAGCTATGACACTGTGGCACTCTTCCAATGGTGACCAAGTGAGACTCTTTCAAAAAAAAAAAAAAAAAAAAAAAAAAATCTGCAACTGCTCATCAGAGCTTCTAATTATAATCAGATAACCCGTGGCTATACATTCAACTCAAAGCCAGGATACATTCTGTTTTAGCCCAGGCTGCCTGTCAGGGCCCAGGCAGGGTACCCTAAAGCTATCTGAATTATGGGGGAATGGAGGAGCCATAACCTGCCCTGGAGGAGATAGGGGGCCCCAGGTGGTCACTGGCCGCAAAGGATGCCCCTGAGGGCGGCGGCGTCTCCCAGAGCTTATTTCTGAAATTATAATGTTTGTCTCCACCATCTGAATTTTGGAGACTTCAATTATGTGAAGAGTAGGGGTAACAGGAAAGGTTAACTTTTCTTCCATTTCAGGGTAGTTTGCTTTTCAGTTCTTGGCCCTTCCCAGTAACTGGGACATACCCCGCAGGCCACCACCGCACAGCCCCACTGCCTCTCCCAACTCAGGCTCTAGTACCCTCACGCATAGCGCTCTCCACCCCTGCCTTTCCAAAGAGAACCCTTCAGGCTTTCTTCAATGTTCCCTCTTAAATAATAAGAAAGAAAACCACTTGGTTTTGCACAATTTCAGAGGCAGAATTGGAGTGGCCCACACACTCAGCAGGGAGCAAGCCAGTCTTGGAGCCAGTGATTCCTGAAGGCCACATGTGGCCCATGTTTTTCTACAAGACAAATGTTGACAGTAAGGGAGACTAAGATGTCTGCAAAATACAATGGTGTTCAGATGTCTATAAAAAGGGAAATGGAAAACAGCACATTCCAGAAAGCTCAGACAGGGTGAGGTGTGGCGGGAGAAGGCCGGGAGCTGTGGCCCTCAGCAATTCCTCACCAAGACTGAAATGCTCACCTCACAGAGCCCAGAGGGAAGACAACTAAGTCACACACATGGGCCCTTAGGGCAGGGCCTGGCATCCAAGGAATGGAGGGGGTGAGTCTGACTCAGTCAGTGTTCTAGTAATAAAATTCACCACAGCCCAGAGACTAGACGTCTAACTAGAAGCCCACATACCTTTTGAAACTGTGCTATGAGATCTTATGACAAAGTGTGGCACTTGCCTAAAGACTTAATTCATTCTTCTGTTTTCTACCTACCAAGCACTTTAAAGTGTAAGACACTTAATGGACAGGGAGTACACAGAGACCCAGGGGACGGACCCTGCAGAGGTGGATGGGAGCACCCAGAGACCCAGGGGATGGGGGCCTGTAGAGGTGGATGGGAGCACCCAGAGACCCGGAGGATGGACCCTGCAGAGGTGGATGGGAGCATCCAGAGACCCAGGGGATGGGGGCCTGTGGAGGTGAATGGGAGCACCCAGAGAACCAGGGGATGGACCCTGCAGAGGTGGATGGGAACACCCAGAGACCCAGGGGACGGGCCCTGTGGAGTGGATGGGGAGCATCAGGGGATGGACTCTATGGTGGTAGATGGGGAGCACTCACAAATTCATGGGTGACTCCTCATGAATAAAACTCAGAGAATCAAAGTGCCTGCATTCTACCCACAAGAGAGTTTTTAAAACTCTCAATATTCCAGCTACTTTATTACTTATTTGCTTGAAGGCCAATAACCATGAATCCTATAACCAGAAAAGCTGGCCGTCAAAAGTAAAGACAAAATAATTTCAGCTGGAACATATTCTTCTTAGTAAAGTATCTC